>JBAFWW010060620.1:1600-11777 GCA_036873685.1 Agapornis canus | reverse complement strand
GTTGGACACAGGGGCTTGGAGCAAGCTGCTCCAGTGGAAGGAGTCCCTGCCTGTGGCAGGGGTTGGAGCTGGAGGAGCTTTAAGGTCCTTTCTGTACAAACCAGGCTGGGATTCTGTGATCTGCCTGCTCACCTGTATCTGCACCACTACTATGGGGCCCATTCGGCCACTCTGTATCATGAGAACAAATGTCAATATAGGCAGTTTTATACCTTGCAGGACACAGCAGCCATTTCACACAATCCCTTTTTCGTATGCTTAGGAAGTTCACAACCACATTGAAGAGCAGCTTCCACCCTCATCTGTGCTGGAGCTTCCCTTGCAGCTGGGGCAACCTGCACTTTGCTGTGTTGGGACTGAGGCCCTTTGCAGTTGCACAAGGGTGAGCTGAAGAGGTCACTAATGGCCATAATTACAGTTTAAAAGTGATTAAAGTACAGCTAAACCTCAATTAGGCAGAGGTGAGACACAGACAACCTCATCTACACACAGTGCGGGGACGCCAGTGCTGTCTACTCATGCATAGACACCATGCACTGTTCTTAAGGGCAAGATATTTCCCTCTTTGCCCCTTAAGCTCCCATTTACATGAAGTGCCACCAGCAGTGAAATTGTTTCCTCATTCACATGTGGGGAGAGCCTAACCCCTTTCGGCACCACTCACCTCTGCACAACAAGTCCTTACATCAGTCCCCATGGGTCGCTCCTTTTGACCTTCTCCTTCCTAATTACCAAGACTGCACCACCAACAGTCATCCGTCACCATCTGCAGCCATCATCATCCTGCCTGGACCCATCAACTCCAAATCCCTGTCCTTAGGGAAGTTGGTGGCATGACTTTGGGCACTGAAGGAAGTTTGGGAAACCCAAAAGACATTCTCCATCAGGACTGAGAGGGAGCCCCCCTGCTCGCTGCAGCAGACAAATCACCTCCTGATTAATGCTGTCTCAAGAAACTGCCAGGCAGCAGCAACATTTGTTTAACCAGAGTCTCTGGAAAATGAAACGCTTTTGGTGCCTGTGATAGATATCACCTTCCTCCCCCTCTCTTGCTCTGTTCCCCAACTACAGTGCCAGAGCTGCTCTCCTCCCCTGCAGCACCGTGAAGAATGGAATGCAGATGAACAATTCAGAGCCGATAAATCAATCCTGTTTTACTTATTCCTGCTTCCTCCTCAGCTTTCCTCCCACTACTGTCCCCTGCCACAAACACACATACATAGAAGTACTTAGCTAGGTCAGCATGATTCCTTTCTCCTGTACATAGTACATAACAAATTAACCTCCATCAATATCAAGACTCCCACCATGCCTTCTGCACTCTGGCTGCTACTACATCATCTGGGTTCACACTGGCCTCCTGTGAACTGAACTCCCACTAGCATGCAAAGGACAGTTATGAATTTTATAGTATACTCTTGCCCCTTTCTAAATAGATTTTTCTTTCCCAAATGTGCTGTTCAGGTAAGACTAATCAAAGGAGGCCTATTCAGGGGGAAGCTAATTAAAAAGGTTATTCCCCATACTGGTTGGCAAGAGATCCAGGGAGCATGACAACTGACTAATTTGGTTGCAGAATGCTCCCTGCAAGGTGCTGCTACACAAAATGATCACACCGACTGGTTGTGAATTCTGCTTGACTTCCGGTTGAAAGCCAAGTAATTATCTGCTGTTAAAAAGAAACAATCTTTTGCTCTAAAAAACTATTAGCAAAAAGAAGTATCTGTCTCAATACTCCCAGTAACAGAAAGAACCTGGGTCTGGGTAGTGAGGATCACAGCACAGGCACAGCTCAGAAAGGAAAGGGGTTTGCTGCTATTTTACTCTTTGGAGTGAGGATGATGGCATTGATTCACAACTTGCTAAACCGCTGTTCACAGCCTATGACAGGAACAGAGATGCTTGTTTCTGTCAATACGGAACCCATCCCGTGGGCTTTTACAATGTTCATCTGCCAGTTTGCTGTGCCTCTGTCTTCACTTGAGTACTAAATGAAAATGAAGTATTTTCCAGGCATGTCCAGAGCACTCTAATCCAGAAAGGATTTTACAGCCACTTTTACTGTGGGAAAGCTGTTGAGAGTTGCTCAGGAAGGAAAGGAATTCATGGATCAGTTCTGTCTGCACAACCTCAGATGTGTCAGAGCAGTGAAATAAATGATGCTATTTCAGGCACATCGTGTTGCTTTATTTTTGGTAGTTCCCAGCAGTTTGGTAAAATGGGAAATGCAAACCACCACCAAGAAATATTCTGTAACCAGTAGCACACATGGATTTTGCACACATGGATGAGGGCATTTATCATCTCAGGTGCTTGGTAGACATGCTTATCATATTGCCATCCCCAGAGGTATCTGCAATAGCCAAATAGTTCCATTCAGATAGGAGCTGACCTGGAAGTTGGTAATGTGGTTTTGTAAATGTGACAGAGAGCTCATAAGTCACATTGTACAGATCATATTAACACACATACCAGTGGGCACCGGTGAGACACTTAGCTTTGGTTGATTCCCTTGCTTTCATGCTCTGAAATCTGAGTGCAGCAGACTTGCTGCTAAACCAGAAACTCCACAATCTGATGCTCATTAGCAAATATCCACGAGACAGACACCAGAATTGTGCAGTCTTCTCACCCGAAAGCACAGAAACATGAGTAAAAAATTAATTACTAAATAGTACCCACAGCACAGATACTCACTGGGTAAGAAGGTGCAATCTTAAAGCATATTTTAGAGCACTGCTCTAATTGCTAACATTTTCTGCTGCAACTGCTGTAATACATCTGGCAAAACACTCTTTGGGTAAATAAGCTTAGCTCCACTGAGTACTATTAATGGCAGTAATTTATTCCAACAGTTTTGGCTCATCCAGCTTATATGTGGTTGAGCTCAAAGTTACACATGATCTACTTTGCAAAGGTTTTGTTGCATTCTGAGCAATCACACTGAGGAAAACCTCTAGGGAATAGGCCTCAGATCTGGGTTTTATCCTTACGCTGTTAACAGGAATGCCGCGTCAGATATAGCTTGTCATAAGAGTCCTTCTTTTCTTGTCCTCATCTGAACTGAGATTGTTCCTGGCAGATGAATGAGGTGCGCATCTCCTCCTGCAGCTACTATTATTGCCCAGCTATGGCCAATGTTGCAGATTCCTGTGGCCAAAGGACAATTGTCCGTCTCTATTAGAGGACAGCGTCCAAATTTTGCTCTCTAGCTTAAGAAAAAGAGTGCAATTCCCACTAAACTGTTTTTACTTATTTTTATGTATTATAACAGCTGCAATAAGCTCATTTTGCTTTCTTCAGTCTTAGTAATTTGACATGAAGGTTCAGAGCCTTTCAGATGGGACCATGAGATCAACTGGTCTGAACCTGTCCCCAGCAAAGGTCACCATATTCTGCAATGGTCTACATGTGCATCTCTAAACTGTCTCAGATTAGTATCTGGCTAAAACTGTTGGACACTGAGAGGCAGAGAATCTCTCAGGGTAACTCATTTATCAGTCTTTGTATTTCCATTCACTTGACTTTAGAAATAACCTATAACAGGCCTTCAGCAACTGTATTCAACAGAAGCAAATTGGCAAAAATGCATGAAAATTGGGGACATTATAACAAAACAGAACAAGCTTTGCATTTTTGGTAAAGGACTGAGGAAGAGGTCTAATGCTCCTAAGCAAAATTCCCTCTTTCTCTGTTTACAATCCATCTCTCATCCATTTACATCTACATAGGGACCCATCTATCATGCACTAGACAAGGTCAAGACGACACGTACTGTATCTTACAGCTTGCTCCACATCCGAAGTTGTACACAAAGCAAAGTCTGAAGCATTCCCTTCTCCTGCTCATAACTGCCACCAAGAAGAATAGAGTTCATCTTCTATAAGGAAAGGAGCATCATTTGGTGGCTACATATCTGCAGCAGGCCTTATTATTAATACCACTTTCCCTACCATATGTGCAATAGTGTATCTAACCTGGAATCATCTTAGAAATTATTATTGGGCATAGCTGCTTCTTTTTAATGATGATTAATGCCAGGCTGTACTGTTGGATACTGAAACTCATTTTTATTCTGAATGTAGGAAGTACATCCACATAAAGCTATTTGCTTACAGTACACGTTACAGAAATGATCATCAGAAAGGAACTGATGCATACCTAGACACATATGCACATATAATACACAGGGCCCAATTTAGATGCTTTTAAGTCTTAGCCATAGGTGGGAGTGCATTCATGCTGAAAGCGTGGTATTACTGTGGGAACATATTGAAGATACAGATGCTGCCTTAGGCAGCCTTTCTTCCCACACAAATTCTTCTTTGCCAGCACTTGTATCCATCTGCATGGATGGAAGGTGCCGAGATAGAGAGAGTAATGCAGGCTCACACATGCTTCTTGTGTCTAATCCAAGCCTACCCTGCAACACTATTCTCCCTAGTCTTTGCCACGGAAGTAGCAAGGTTTGTTTTCTCAGGTTAGGCAGTTGCTGGGGTTTTGGAGGATTGTAAAATGAAATTCAAAATCCAAACCTGAGCTTGCTGCAGCTCTTCTCTACCCATCTGCAAATGCATTAAGTGGTGAGATGTTAATAACCAGATTGGCAGAGGACATTTTAAACTGCATATGGAAGAATGCAGGTCCTGAGCTTGACAGTGCAATGATGTGCTTGAACTGTGGTGCTCTGCTTAGACAGAGCCTGAACAAATGCCAGCTCCCTTCCCTGACAACTAACAAGACAACAAAACACTGCCACAAACCAAAATGTTGCCAATTCCCAGCTATGATTTGTCAAATGCTTAAAATGCCCAGAAAAATAAAAGGTGCATGTGTATTTGTGTTCTCTAATGTAGGTATGACCTCCAGTTTGCCACACTGGAAGATGCTATCCCTGGACCATGTACTGTAGCACAAAGTTACTCCACAAGCTTCCTAGGAAGATGGGTACACAGCCTCTCCTCCCACCCCACCCCAATCCTGTTTCTGCCATCTAAACTGAACACATGAGAATGAGAGAACCCTCCCAGACATCATCTTGCTATTTAAGTGCAACATACATATGGTATGCTGCCACATGGCCTGATCACCATGTGAGAAAGATAGCTAAACTGCAAGTCTTTGCAGTGTGGAAGTAAGACAAATGATTAAGTGCAACACTGCATAAATGGAGCCCACCAAATGTTCAAGCACCCAGAAGACTGAACTCTGGGGGATCCTGCGAGTTCTGAACATAAGCATCATGACAAATGTTAAAGAGAATAGGGTTTCAGTTTATGAAAATATGGAAACTACAGAATACCAGCTATCAAAAATGCATGTATTTGGGCAAACAGGAGAGGAGAGCCCTTGAATCACTATTCTTGACCACACTCACGGTGATCCTCTCTTGCCACCCACCAGTCACTAGAGTACAGCTTTCTTCCTCCTATGACTCACCTCTCAAGGCCAACTACTAGCCTTTCAAATGGCCAGCTTCCCAAATTGCTGTGAAGGATAAAAATACCTTATGGAGGGAAGATGAGATGCAAAGAAACCTTCCTTATTTATCTTCTTGCTTACTAAGCTTGTACTGCTTTCAGCTTCACTAGGGAAGATCCCTACTGTCACACTCCAGAAACCAACTAAGCATCACTATGTTTTTTGCTAATCCAGAAAATCGAGCTTACAATTGACATGAATTGCATTGGATGGTTTCTATTGTGCTTCCAGTTCTAGGATCCCTGTGAATCGTTTGACTCCAGGGAGGAGTCAAACTGGAACAGAAAGCACATGCTGGTGCTGTAGCTGATAGCAATGTCTCCTTCTTAGTGACTAGGGTACAAATGGCTTGAAAACTTATATCCTTCTTCACAAATACTGAATCTCTTACTCAAAACCCTTTCCATAGCCTGCTAGCCAATCTAGTGCTCCCTGCCGCCCATCTCTTCTGGCATATGAAGCAGATTAGCAAACACTCCTTTTCTGCCAATTGGAGGAGTTCTGCCCTGCTGCTCTGTGGTCTCTAAGCCACACTTCCTGGCTTTGTGCAGTTCTCCATGACTGCAGAGCCTGCACTCAAACATACAAACACATTTGTAAGCTGTTAACTGACAAAACCAGGTCAACAGAACTCTGGAGGACCTAAACCTTTGCTGCTAACAGCATCATCATTACAATTCACCCTTCTACGGCATGAATTATAACCAAGATCGACCTGCTGGGAAATGGAGTATTTTTCACATCCAGGTTACTTGAGATGCTGAGCTACCTCACCTGGCACTCGACACAGACTTAATGCATCATTGGTAAAGGACCTGCTTTCTTTTTCTTCTCCCAGTGAGCTCTGCCAATGCCTCACATGAGTAGAGGCAATGCTCCTCCTGGATCCAGTTGGCCTGAAGAACTGTCACTGAATGGAGGAACACATAACCTGGAGGGAACAAGCACCTCAATTCCTTAATGAACAAAAGGGCAAATTTTACAGTCGAATTCACCCAGACATCCTGGTTTTAGTGAGACTATCCAGATGATTAAAGGCGTTTATTGGGATGGATTGGTGCCCAAATGCTTTTGGCATTCTGCAAGGGGAACTGGGAGGATAAAAATGAAAACAGGAGAAAGTAACATTTCAGCTAAATACTAGAAAAATCATTTCAGGCTGTGGAATCACCTTCCAAGACAAATGGAAGAAATAGCCTAGGCTATTTAAGTCATCTGGACAAATCACATGATACTCACTGAGGACCCAAGGAGTCTTTTGTCATCCACAGTGCACATGATTCTACCCTGATTACAGATGTAAGACATATTAAGCTTAAGTAAAAATGTAATTCATTATATTCCACTTTGGGTGCATCACTTATTTAATGGAATGTCTCCTAGGAAAGCAATTTAGTGGTGCAGCTAATAACATTGTCTGCTGTTTAACTGGGACAGGATTAGCATAAATTCAACTTAATAGGGACACATTTAGCTAAGACCAAGTAATTATGCTACATCATAGCAAAATTCTGCAGTCCTGAAGTTTATAACCACTAAATGGGACCATAAGAAAAGTGCATATATGAAATACCTAACCAACAAAATGGGTATTTTAATGGACAGTGCTGCATTTTTCATTGCTATCATGTTCTCTTGCTGTTTGGGGTCTTTTAAAACCTTCTTTCTAATGGCCTCTTCACTTAGTTGGTATGGGTGCTTATCAGACCTTTCCAAGTACTTGTAAGTACTGTTTCACTACCATAAGGAAACCCATAGCTTGTTATCTGTTTGGACTGGAAAAGAGGTAGTGGATGGCTACTGCATTTCAGTGATCTCCCAGAAGCATTTAGATTCTGATACAACTGCTTCTAGTAATCCTTGCTAAATAATAGAAAATGACCTTATCTCATTTGCCAGATATTCCTGCTCCCCAGCAAGATGAAAGAGCCATCCAAAAATTAATCTGCCAGCCTGGAGAGCTGCACAAACACTACTGTTTTCTGTAGGTAAAAGAAGAGGTCGAGGCTTTGTGAAAAGGTACAAACAATCTGTTAAGAAAAGATCCTCTAGAACCCAAAGAAGCATATCACTGCAAGAATGCCTTGGGCAGTAATCATCACAACATACTTATAAATAGCACAGAAGAGCTTCAAAACAACTTCTCACCTCATAAAGTCACCTTATAGAGCAAGCCAAGCACTGGGGAGTTTGTGTACTCTGTTACCTGTATCCTTTGCCAACCTTTGATGGAAAAGTTCAACATGCTCTAAGTAAATAGTTGAATTTTCTTCTGATCTAGATGTGGACAGCTAATTGCCTGCAGCTTGGCAGTGACAGATTCTCTACAGTTAACTTTTCATTTCTAACACGTCAGCTGTTAATCTGATTTTTGTACATCCTTTTCTTCCTCAAGAATATGACAGCCAGCAGGTTACTCTAGGAATGATTACAGGAGACAACAACCTTACGAATTTACTATTGAATAAAACTGTCTTTGTCCTCCAGAGGAATCACAGGAGGAGCAGTAACAGTGCTCCAGAGATGGTCTTACTGACGGTAATGTTAGATGAGTCTGGAGATGAGGTGTGCTGAACACAGCAGAAACTCACGTTGCCAAGAGTATGTATCACCAATACATAAAATACACAATTCACCTTTTCTCCTCAGGAATCCAGGAGAAACTGTTAAAAGGGGTTTATAGAACTCACAAGAGTTTATAGGCCTCACATCATCTGCCTGTGACTTCCAGCTACCACCATGGGAGCGCTAGGAGCACCTGTAGGACCAATGTCACATCCGCCAGGTCTGTACAGATGTTGTGACCTGGACACCAAAGTTTAGGATTAGCTTCTACAATGACTTCAGCAGTACTCCAGGAGTCTGGAAAAGAGACACATCCGCTGCCATAAAAATGGCTTCCACAGCAGCCTACCAGCCCTTTGAAAACCCAGAACCAAAGCAGAGTGAGGCGGCATGGTACAGCACTACAGGTTTCCTCATCAAAGTGTAATACAAAAACTCTCACCGCAGTATTTCAAAAGCACTTCTCACTCTAGGCGATTGAAATCTCATCATCTATCTGGGTTACCCACAGCCTAATGGTTGGCTACCATGTTGCTGAAGGAGAGGAGGTATGAGTAGGTTAAATATATGGAGGAAGGTACACATAACAATAGAGGAATAATAATAGAGGTTAAATAATAGAGGAAGGTATACAGATATAAAGGGGATCTGTAGCAGCAACTAAATACTCTCTCCATGTAGGATGAGAATTTGGAGTATCAGTGTATACCATTCAAATGCTCAGAGTAGGAACCAGAAACATTCAACTGAATCAGTACAAAACCACAGCAACTACATAATTAATTTGGCTCCAGTGTGTACAGGCTCCATTCTAAGCCAGTTTTCACTAGTCATAATGAGCTTTTGTGAAGTATTGAGCTCCATATTCACCCATTTCCATGCATGAGAATTACAACTAAAGCACATAGGAATAGGTCAGAGGCAACAGATGCCAAGTGCCAAAGACCCTGGTACCCAGTCTATTTTAAGAATATATATATGTATATATACATACACATTAAAACTATGACTCAGTTTACCAGAGGTGCAGAGCAGCTCACTGGCACCTTTAAGGTCACCTTACCTCCATCAGACCAGAATTCAAACACCTGCATTCACATTAAAAAGCCTACGTTCAGTTAAGTGTATAAACCTAGGAAACATTGATTTTTGCTTTAGTGTTCTGAACTACCCTCCAAGTCTACCTTCGTACCATTTAGCTTCTGTCAGGTTTCTGTCTGCTGAGTTTCTATTACCACTTTGGCATTTCATAGTTCATAATTATTTTGCAAAGCAAAGCGATCCATCTTTACTAGTAAACCTGTATAAATATTCCACCAGCTCATGATACTTGAGATTATGTGGTTTAGGACATAATTTCTAATAAGCATTTAATTCTTTCAGCTCTGGTTAAGTTGTAGTGAAAGACCATGGCTGAAAAATCAGGATTTTATTGACGTGATTAAAAGTATCCTGAAAATAGCTGTAATAACGAAATAATTTTACACTTACTTTGTAAGGAGGAAGAAAGCAACCACATCTGTACGTGTGGTCATGTTTGTGTGAAAAGAAGACTCTTTAACAACCCCTGCCATGAGAACCCTGAACACATTATTTACCTGCATATCCTGGTAAAGAGGAACTTAGTCACTTCAAGAGGAACATGAGGAACCATACTGTGAGGCGTATTTCAAATACAACAAATTGTTTTCAACTGCTTCTATTATAAACCTGTTTTCCATTATAATACTTGAGCAAAAGTAATGTAAATGGGTGAAGCAGAACCAGAAATAGTATTTGGGATTATTATTCGAAATCAAATAATTAAACCTGCCTGCTAGGTTAAATTCATAGAAATGTATAAATTATAAATGCAGTTTATCTATAATCCTGTTATTTAAACTTTGAATGAAACCACAAACCTGCATTTTTTGTCTTTCAAGAGTGCCCAAGAGTTACCTCCTCCCTGATCTCTCTTGGTGGGCTTCAAGCAATTACAGCACAGAAATAAGGAATGTCCTTGTGAAAATCCCACCCCCCTTTGCCTTGAGATTCCAAAGATGCCAAGTTCTATCAGGAAAATTAACAGAGAATAATGTTTTCCCTATTTCTAATTAATTCTCCAAAAAAGCAGTATTAAAACAAAAGGGGG
>JBAFWW010060617.1:0-19544 GCA_036873685.1 Agapornis canus | reverse complement strand
AAAAAAAAGGAAATTTTTGGTCACCATCCAAGGCGCCCCCCCACCAACCCCAATCATTATCATTTAAAAAAAAAAAAAAAAAAGAGACATTTTTTTTTTCAGCATCAATGCAATAGGCATGACTGTAATAACTTTCTGCAGGGCTTGAATATTCCTGCTCTCAAAATTTCTGAAATCTCAAGCATTCTTCATTTGTTAGTATTTAGGTTTCCATACCTGTTAGATCTGTAGTAGCAGCCTGTGCTCCATCTTGAGATTGGGAGATTTCCTATAAAAATGTCATATGATACTCTCTACGGTTTGATTACATTGCTCTTGAGAGATTGGATTTCTGTTTATTGGCAAAGTTTATTTCCACACATAGTACCCTCAGGTGGTGGGTATATTCAGGCTAATTGTTGTGCAAAGTCATGCATCCTGCTTTTATTTTTTTCCCCATGCCAATTCCTCTGGCTGAAACCTAGAGTTCTGGTGAAAAAAATCCTGTCCAGGTGGCTGGCATCTGGCCTTAGCCGGTCACATATATTCCAGGTGGCTCAGCAACTGGCAGAGCTGGCACACAACAGGCACAGCTGGCACATGGCATCTCACAGCCACCCCTGCACAGCCCTGGCTTTGCTCTGCCCCTAGTCAGGTGTCTCATGCTGCCTTTTTCTGCAATATCTCTCTTGCCCGCAGCCATTGCTGCCTTTCTTAAATGCAAAAGCAGAGAAGCCATGTGCTCCCCTGCATGCTTCAGCTTTGTGGCTGAAGTGAATCTATTTTGGCTGTTGTGGGCCTCCATGTAACTAGCTGTGACTTGCATGCTTAAGATGGTGTTTCAGCTGTCCCTCTCTGAAATGGCTGACTTATCCTCCCAAGGGGAGTACCTGTGTTGTTTATCCCTGCTCAGCTTCTTTTTAGCAGGAGCTGAGCCACTTTCAGGAAACAGGCACAGTTATAGAAATTGAGAATCCCTCACTCTCCTGGGATGCTGCCAGTTCCTGTTCATGGAGGGGAAACAGGCACAGCTTATAGCAATTGTGGATCCCTCACCCTCCTGGGACACTGTCACTTCTTGTTCATGGAAGGGACCCAGACACAGTGCTAACTTTGTTGGATGCATGTCCACCTCTACTCATTCTAGCTCATCTTTTGGTTTATCACTCCATGGTTTCAGGCTTCTTGTCTGAAGGTTCTTTTCCATGAACTCCACTTCATCCTTTGTACAAGGACTAGTGATGATGTGCGTGCCAACTGTTTTTCCTTGATGTCTGTCTTCTCTTCCAACTGGCCAGAGCCATTTTGTGAATTCTTAGTGGACTGCCTTTTAGGCATGCTGCACAAAGTATGACAGTCATTTATTTATGGTTTCTATGACATCAAGAAGCCACTGAGGTGGTAGCCCATCAAAGTGGCAGATGTAGTTTATGAATGTAGTGAGCTCTGGCTGTTAACTTACTATTTGTAATTAAAAAAAAAAAAATCATTAAAGATACTGGGGGAAAAGTAACCTTAATGAACTGTTAGAGACACTGTCACTAGTGTGACCATAAGCTGATAATAATTACAAACAGTTATTTCCATAGGTGCATTCCTTTAGAACTTCTAATGCATCTTGTAACTTTATCTTCATGTTTTCCAGAATCTCTTCGGGCAGTATAAGTGGTTCAGTGTTTGGGGTGCAGTTTTCACAAAAGTATCCAGTCCTGAGTAGCAACTTTGAAAATACAGGCAAAGAACTAATGTTCAGTGTTTTTCAATGTTTAATGAATATCCTCGTTGAAAATAATTGCTCCATTTCTAGTTTAATTTGTCTAGCCTTAATTTTCAGTCTCAGAAACCATAAGGGTATGCTATGAGAAATTCTAAAAGTACTTTTACTGTGAAACTCAAAATGTGCTTTGTTCTTATTTTCCTGATTTTTTCTGAGTACTTTTAAGTCTAGTGTGGATCTCAGAATGTGCTTTGTTCTTGTTCAAATTTTCTTTCCTTCAGAAAGAAAACACAGTACATCAAAGTAGTGGTATGAGTCATTTGAAACAATGAAAAAGACTGCTCTGTCTATTGTTTAGACTTGCTCAGGGTTAGTCTTTAGCCACTGTCTTCAACCTACCACTTTTCTCTCCATCCAGGCTTACATACATTCTTTCCACCTCCTCAGTAGTGTTCATTTTGTTACAGGCAGAGAAGATTGCTAGTTATGTCTAATCACTGGCCACATACTGCAATCCCACACAGAAATCAATCTTTGTCAGTGTTGTGGTCCAACAGTTCATTAATCTTTATCTCATTTCTCCAGTTTCAGAAGTCAGCAGAACTGAGCATCACAATTGAACAGTATTCACAGGCTTTGTCAGGCTTTGTGGGGGATTCGTGGGAACCCCAGACTAGAGTGTTAGGCTACTTGCTGCATTTCTAGACATGGTCCTATTAGTGGTAGGTAAGAGAGAAGCAATGCAGCCCTCCTCCTCTGAAGCCAAGGGCAAAACTCCCATTAAATTTACAGAATGTGATCTTTTCTTTTGAGAGAATGACAGATTATCCTACAGCAACACATTCTTTTTTGTCAGATAACAAAAACTTTGGTGGTTTCAGATCAAATGAAAGAATAACACACAGAGAAAAATTTCCAAGTCAGAAGGGTCAGTGAATCTATATTCCATGACTGTTTTTCAATTCCATTCTGTGAAAAACCTTTTCAGGTCATGCAAAACTGGTCGCACATAGTTCCATGTTACATGGATGGAAAAAGAAGAGGCTACAAACCTCTCTCTCTCAGTAATTGTTCTTTCTTAACTGAAAAATGAAGCCTGCTCTAGTGGATAAGCCAGTGTTTAAAAGTTCTTTAGACTACTGTTGTAAGTCACTGAAGCCCGGGTTTCTTCTTTATAAGGAAGCACTCTCCATGGACAATTTGTAATACAGTGCTGAGGAAGCTCAAATGCACAACTGCTCACCTAATTCACTAATGCAATGTAGAAGCGGGGTAAAGAAAAAAAAAAGTTTTTACATTCGTAACAGCATAAAAAATAATAAAAATTTATTTTGGGTAAAAGGAGCACTGTGTTTGAACTATTGAATTTCTTGTTTATCTTTGGAGCACTGCTGACAGTTAAAATGAATGTATAATGAAGACCAAAGAAAACAGGGAGCTAAACTGGGGTAATTCTAATGAAGTTAATGTTTCTGGGCCAGTTACAGCATATTATATTTTTCAACTTTAAACTGATTTAACTGCAGTTTACTATTTAATTATACAATATAAGCTTTCTCTGCCTAGTTTAACTACATCATAGTTCAGTATTAGAATATTTTTCTCTATACTCAATGCATTGCATTGATTTGTGGCATATCACCCTGCTGAAGTAAAATATTTATTATCAAATAATCTTTTAAAATTTCAGAAGTTTCATTTTGGGAGAAATTTCATTTCTTTGAATCAGTTTTGCAGGATGTGTAACTGTATAGTCACAAACTCATAAAAGTTGATTCCAGGAGAAACAGTAAGATTATCTGATCTGGTATCATAAAGCCAAAATATTTGTTAAAGAGTACACTTCAGAAAGGCATCTAGTCTAGTGTAGGGTATTTTCTACTGGTAATATTATATAAAAAAATTAATCAAGTTATCACTTTATCTCCATTTGGGATAGATGAAATACCTGTAGCTTAAAACACTTTTCTTTGTAAGACATGCTGTCCAGCCTTCAGTTCACATCTGTAAACTTTTTCTGTGGTGCCTCCAAAGATTTAATCGTGTGTTTTAACAGGAACACAGTGAATCTAAAACTATTTTTTTCCAGGCAGATTTTACCAATTCTATATTCAGAGATAACATTAACTTCACACATTTTTTACTTCTACAATAAGCAACTATATTGAGTTGCTTTTTACTAAGTTTTTGTATTTTCAAGTAAATTCTAAAGTGACTGAATGACTGCTGAGGGACCAATGTTTCAGAATCTGTTGCAAGCCCATACGCCTCATCAGAGGTTAAGCAGAGTGCTCTGACTGCCATTTTTTCCAAGGATGACCTTTAACTTTTTGATTTGCAAGGGTGTCAGCTTCTGTGTATATCTCAAGTGATCAGTAGTATCTTGTTTCTGTTAGAAAGATCGAGTCCCATACACTGTATCTCACTGGGCAAAATGTTAGTCACAATTGTTCACAGCAACCAGCACTGATATTGTCACAAATATAGTATAATTCCATGTATGTTTGGAGACATGGATATTCATAAAAGTAGTATACTTTCCTGGTGAGAGTTATCTGTTCCTGAAATCAAGGTTTGGGAAGAGTGCCTGAAAAGTTTGTCTTTAAGAAAGCAAGATAGACTGATTGCAGATATCAAGTGCAGATATGGACTGAGTGGAAAGTAATTCTAGTTACGGACTTGACACCTGGCTGCTTCTAAGTGGGACTTAGACTTCTGCTGATGGTTTACCATGAGTTTTCCCTTTTAGATTGTAGGTATGCAGAAACAGATGTGGGAGCCACCACACAGTCTAATCTGCATGTAGAGACATAGTTTATTACACCTTAATCCTTCCTCAGAGTATTCCCTACTGTAACCTGCTATTCTATCAGAATGACCTGTTCTCTTTGGTTCTGCATTTCTTTTGCAATTGTCTTTGTAATGCATTTTTTTGTATGAACTGAATATGGTTGAAAGAATAGTTCAAGTTATATTTTGCCCCTGTTTCATCTTCATTATTGTTATCCTTCTGCTAAAACTTATGTAATCTATGAATTTCATCAGGAGACAGATATTTAAGAAACAGATACCTAAATGTATTTTTCTATATATTCATCATGATTCCAGGCAAGTTTACTGATTTTAAAATATTCTAGGCACACAGAAATACCTACTAAGCACAGATGTACACACAGACACGTACATGCAGATATGCATGGTTCAGTTTATATGTTTATATTACTTATATTGATGACTCAGAGGGTAAAATATTATATGTAGGCATACAATATTCAATATTGCATGAGAAAAAAAAATCATTAATTATAGCAACATTGTGTATAATTATACCCATACTGAATTGAGAAAAAAAATCATTGTAACTTTGATGAGCATTTGTGCAAGAATTAATCTTTCAGAATAGCATTTGTATTCTGACAAGCAGCAAGCTATTTCAGACCAGAACTCCAAATTAAAGTAGAATCAAAAAAATTTTTTACATTTTTTTACAATTCTCTTAAATATAAACAACTCAAAAGGCAGAAGTACTTCTATACAGTATTAATTGCCTAGCAGCTAAAAAGCAGGTCAACTAGAGGACCAATTAATTAAATTTTTCTCTTTATTCCTAGGAAACATATTGTGACATTTTCAACATATCAGCATGGTCTGACTTCCAAAGATAAGACATATAGCACTGGTGAAACAGCATTTGGATATTATTTTTCAAATGACCCCAAGAACAACAGCCCCTGCACATAAGAGGCAAAAGCCTTTTATAAACTCAATTATGTTCCTTTGAACATAAAAATCCATTGTGGAAATGCAACAGTGAGAGCAGAACTAATGCTATGTCTGAGGTACCACAAAATGTTCAAAAATAAAAAAAAGAGTATGAATGTCTTATCAGAATAACAGCAGAGAGATTATTAACTCCCCTAGGTAAAAAGGAGAAAGTAATGAAGCAGGGGTAGGGCCAGCCAAGCATTAGAAAAAAAGATAAGATTCCCTGTGAGGCACCTATCCAGTGGTCAGAAGAATCAAGAAATTCAGAGGTAGGGCATCAGGACCAACAACATGTCCATTAGCAGACTCATAGCAACACACATGAATTTGGTTAGTTCTTTTCTGTGTTAGTAACTGTGTGGCTATCATATGTGGCAGCTTGCATGAGCCACATGTTTTCTGTTCCTTAGCAGAATGAATGTAAGTTTCCTTTGTCAATTTCCTTACAACAGGACATTCATGAAGGTACACTATGGCACTAAAGTAAAACTGGGAGAAAAAATATTGGGTGTTTTTATCGCGTGGTCCACTGTAAATTTGCATATACGCAGTGCAAAGCAATCATAATGTTATTTCAAATATGACATTGGAAAGAGGGCTCTGACCTCTTCTAAATCTAATGAAAAATAAAAGATATCTTGAAAGTGGTGCCAATAAGTTCCAGCTGAAAGCACTGCTTAGTTTCTAAACTGTGTTTTAAAATATTGTTGTGAGAACTGGCATCTTAATATATAATAAAGGAAAGTATAAAATAAACAGACCTATTTGTTAAGTAAAAAGGACCAATTTTATCTCCTTGCTTTTCCAGCACTATTTGAATAAAGTTTTGTATTGTCTAAAAAATTATATGAATAAACTGAAAATTGGAAAAGCTGCTTGCAGCTTCATGTAAATGAAATTAGCTAGGGTGCAATTATAGTAAATTATATCTAAATGAAGGAGTTGCTAAACTGAGCCTCCCAACCTGCTAGTGCTTTCATATCAATACCTTTCCCCTGTTTCTGTTCAAATGAATGTTGCTATGTTCCTCCCTTGTGTTTGTGTGTGTGTGTGTGTGTGTGCGTGTGTGTGTGTGATTTTGTTATTTTGGAAGAGGAAAGATAGGCTCTGTAGAATTCAGAAGCAGTTGGTTAAATATTTATTTTTCTGAATGCAACATCTGAATTCCTCCTTCTGCAACCTCTTCAAAAACTGGCCACATGTTGACTTAACTGAGCAGCAATATTTGTACTACATGCTTCATACTGTGCCAAGTAAGTCACCAAGGCACTCAGTACAAGTTTTGCTGTCCACACATCTGTTGTTTGCTGTAGCAAGTTTGACATTAAGGCACCTAGGAGTCCCCAGTGGATCTATGTAGCAGATTGCACCATACTGAGAACACAAAGGAATGTCAGGTGATTGGCAGGTCTTTAACACCTTTCTCAAAGCCAGACTGTGGTTGGGTGGGTAGGGGTAAAAGTTTCCTAAGGATTTTCAGTTTAGGAGCTGATACTAATCATAATTAAAAAAAATTCACAGGGATATAGCTCCATTTGATTTGAAGGAATGACTCATCACTGCACATGTGAAAGAAACAGAACTCAGATTCTGGTGGCGCAGTTATGAAGGGTGAATTTGAAAGAAGCTATGTACACTAAATCAGACAAAAAATGAATGCTGTAAAAGAAAAACCAGGCAAAGCTGGAACAGCTTTCTGTTATTTTGGACTGACTGAGGTATATTTAACCTCAGCAGCTGCTGAGAACACAGCAGATGTACCTGTATCCAGGTTCTTGTTTAAGTTCAGCAGGTAACATTGAGAACATAGTAGAGACAAATGTCAAAGAGACAGAGATTAATTCTTTTTATAAATATAAACCATTCATATTCATAAAATTGCCACTTCGTAAAGATGACAGAAGAGTGTCAATAGAGGATTACTTTTTATTATTAACACAGAAGTGTTAAGAGAGGAATATTAAAAGATTTCTAATTCAATTTCTGTTTAAGATGAAATTAAGGGTTTTTTTATCAGTTACTTCTTTAAACTTTTAATAAGCATTTCTAAGAAACTGGACAAGGAAAACTTGCATCAAACATCCTTGTTGGTTTTCATCTGACAAAAACGTTATGAACTTTATTCTTCTTGTACATTGGCACCATCTGCAGCCATGTGTACATTAGTCTTGATAGAATAAATTAAGATACCACTCTAGAAATGAGAGAAAGAATACTTTAAGAATGATTTTGGGTTTTACTAACATAATTTTCTGCTTGGGAATCCTTTCCTATGGGAACCTGGGATTACTTTAAAATAACATGATGTAATCAATAAATTTTCCTTGATTACTAGATCTGGAAGCATAGCTTGAGTGCATTGTGACTCTGTGTCAGGATGAAAGTCAGGCAGTTACCCTGCTGTGCATCCATAGAAGAAAAGGTGTTTTGCATCCTCTGAATTCTTCCGCAATGTCAGTAGAGGTATACCTTCAAAATTTCTGTAATGGTTGCACAGACTGGAGAAATTTTTAGGCAAATGGCATAGTCTCAGGATAGCATTAATATTCTAATTTATAAGTATTTGTGAGGAAACAGTACCTGAGGCCATTGAACCCCACACTCGTTTCCAAGTCTGCAGAAGACTCACAAAAGGTTCTGTGATTCTGGGGCTAGTGTGGAAACCTCCAGCAGAGGTTTCCTGATGTGTCCTCAAGCAGTAATTTCTCTCTCCACTTTGGTTATGATCATGATGTTCAGTTCAAAACTGAAATATTAGATGAAGAATTTTCTCATCAAAGAGGGAGTTCTGAGTCATTCTGCTTTTCATTCTGGTAATATTGTTTTTACTGCTAATAAATAAACAAAGTTCCTAAAATGTCCCCTTATGTAAGAAGTCTCCTTGGAGTCTTGGGCTGTTTCTTTCTTCTGATTGTTAATCTGAAATATATATTGATCCTCCCTTAAAGCAGCATGACCACATCCAGCTGAGAAAAATGAGGATTTTAATATCATTAAAGCATAAAAGCATACATCTTCTAGAATGTGAGCTGATTAACATATTCCTTGTAATTAATTACAAGCTATAAGTAGAGTTTTAGAAACCTTTGCAGAACAGTAAAAAGAAAATGGGGTAATTTATATTAGCATTGTAGATTTAGTATGTTACAATGCGATGTACAAGATTCATAGGTAGACTGAGAAATAGCATTACAGCGCTAAAATAATGACTCTGAGACTAAGAGCAGTTTTGAGTGTTCAGAAAGTTACCTGTACTTTTAGTAATGATTTATAAATTTCTCATCATTCTTTGTTATATAAAGCTAGTCATACATCCCAGAAAAAGTATCAGAAGCTCTGCATGCTCCAAGAGCAGCCCAAGTATAGGACTGGATGCTGGGATGCTTATGCACTTCTATACTTACTACAAACAGAACTTTCCTCCACTGTTAGAAAATGGAAGCATTGCTTGCAAAGGTGCTATGAGTTCAGTTTGAAAATAAGTCAAAGAAGAATTCAGTGTATACATATATTTTAGATGGATATTTTTTGGTTCCTCTCCTTGTCAGATTGAACCAGATAGGGGTACTATGTTTCAGAGATTACAGTCTACCATAGAAGCCTGCACATAGAGATTTACTCAGGTCCCTCCAGCTTCAGCTGGATTTATTCTGCCAAAATTAGAACTAAGATGCCATGATTTGGTCTTAAGTGCCATATAACATTGATAGGAGGGCATTGTGGAGAGTTCAAAGAGGGGCTGGGTAAGCTGTTAGTGGTAACTAATTATGGGGGTTTTTTACTCCTTCCTTTCGTCCCATTGCAGAAACTTGTTTTCTTCTATATTTTCCTGATTTGGGCTAGGATAGAGTTAATTTCCTTCTTAGCAGTTGGTGCAGTGTGGTGTTTTGACTTTAGACTGGGATTAATGATAACACACTGATGTTTTAGTTGTTACTGAGTAACACCTACCTTGAATAAGGACTATTCAGTCTCTGGTGCTCCACCAGTGAGGAGGGGCACAAGAAGCTGGGAGGGAGCCTAACCCAAACTAGCCGAAGAGGTATTCCATACCACAGCACGTCATACCCAGTATATAAACTGGGGGATTTACTCAGAAGGCCCAGATGGCTGCTCCAATCAGGCTGGGTATTGGTCAGTGGGTGATGAACATTTGTAGTGTACATCACTTGTGCCTATTTTTTTTGCATTTTCATGACTTTTTAGACTGGGAACTGCAGCCTACTTAAGGTGTTACCTATTGTTACCTAATTATGCTACCTAAATGTCTTTTAATTTATGTCTCTTTATCAGGAATGGTAGAAATGGGAAACAGGGATTTTATTGTTAGCATAAAAGTTAGGGTTTGATTTTGGTTTGGATTATTTTTTTTTATTATTTTTTTTTTTGCAATTAAAGATTGAGTTTAGAATGCTCAGAAGACATATCATTTCTTTGAACTTTCTAACAAATGAAGATGAAACTCTGAATTTCAGGGTAAACCAAACTCAGGGTAGATATACCGATTGCTGTTTACTCAGGTAGGTACAAGTAAGAACTGAGTATTTCTTACTTGTTATCTCTTCATACACTTTGAATGCTTGTGGAATAGTGGAAAGGGAAATAAAAGTTTTCTTAGAGTGTTTCTGTGGACTAGTCAGATAACGTTGTTAATTTAGTACAGTTGGGTACCATGTTTACTAGTAATCATTTAGCTGTGACTGTTGTCTTCTAGTACTTCAGTAGTGACAAATGGTTTATTTATTGTTTCAGAAATCCTTATCCTTCCAGTTTACTTGCTTATCTTGAGTGAGTAAAGGTGGTAGAGTAAGAATCTTGGAAACTAGAATATTGTTAGTAGTATCTTTGCAAAGATAAATTATATACTAAATACGTTTAAATTATCCCAGATAAGTTTTTTATACTCTGATGTTCCTATCCTGAAGTGAAATGGAGTTTTTTTTACGAAGCAGGAGCTGAGTTTTTGTGAAAATGAAAAGCAATGGGAAGACTAAGTTTCACCAGAACTGTGTAACAGATAATGAAATTGAGGGCTGTACTTTGGCACAGTCAGGAAAAAATGAGCTGTTTTTCCATAGTGAAATATCTCACATCCACCCATAAGATTTTTCTCTACTTAAACAATATCTGTTTTAATTCATTCACTTTGGAGATGACATAACTGCCCTCTAGAATAGATCATCCTGTTATAAGTTTCAGGCTGATTGTGCCACTTGCAGTCAGTTTTCCAGCATGGGGGTGCTCTGAGCATTCTTCTATTTCTCTAATGGCTTACTGTAGATCACCTTTAGTGTACTTCCATTGCTCTCCACAGATGTTTCTCCCTACTCTTTTTTGTTTCTTACACACAAACACATGTTCTGCCTGCAGTCACTGTATATTATGCTTGTTCTCAAACTATGCATTATTATAGTTACCACATCCTTTCTTTTCCTCTTTTTTTTTTTTTTTCTCCCCATGTAAAGATAAAGAAGTAGACTGCCCAACAACCTTTTCTTTTTCCTAGTCATTTATGTTTTTCCTAAAGAGAAAAATTGGTTCCTAATTCAATAGTCATTCTAAGCATTTAGGGCTTGCTGATGAAGGTTTAGTTCCCTTTTCCTTGCTGAGTACTGAACAATCTAACACCAGACAAGCTTTTTACCTAAGAAACACAACATCTTTTCATCAGTTTTAAGCCACTAAGATTCAAACTCTGCCTCTCACATCCAAATTGTAATTCAGTGGCATTTATCATTAGTTAGTTTAGTTCTTTGGAGACAGTTCTTTGCAGAAGCTTTTATCTATGTTCCATTATTCTCTTTGATGTTTAGTGATTTTGGGAAACTCAAGATTTTCTTTTTAGTGAGAAGAGAATGGAGGTTGAAGTAGAATGAGAGACAACTGTCTATTTGCTGATTCATTCATTCTACCTTTTTATATAGGGGTTACATATGAAATATAAGAATCTAAGGAGATTGCAACAGTTTAATTAAGAAGAGGATAGGAATTGAAGAGGACTACAACCTTAGCACAAGAAATATTAAATAGTGCTAGCTTGTCCATGGATTTTTTCATTTTCTTCAACATACAAAAAGGGAAAGAAAATACCTCAGAACCTTTTTAATCAGTGAGAAAAAAAAACCTTGTGCAGTCATGAAAAGGTACATGCTCTTTCGTTCTGGCCTCAAAATGTTACCTAATCATGAAATTTATTTCTACAAAGATAAATGTGCACAGTTTCCTTTATCAATACCCAAGACCCATGCATCATCTACTCTGTTGAACAATTCTCACTGGCTAAATTAGAATCACCAGTATCGTGAGCTAAAGAATATCAATAGTATTACCACTGCTGTTTTTCCTCACTGGCAAAATTTGCAAAATATAGATGTATCCATATTATCAGTATTCTCAATGAGAAGCATACTTATCACACAGAAAAAAGTAAAATCTGTTCAGATTTTTTCTAAGCAAATATTATTTATATAATAAATATATAATAAATGGGTGTTATCAGCCCATTTTCAATCACTGCCATTTTACTGATTATTTGTCAAGGGCTGTTTTGGTTCTTATTTACTTGGAGGTTTTGTGGTTTGTTGGTTTTAGGTGGTTTTAACCAATAAATTAATCCTCTGTAAGAAGAAAGTTTGCTCCAGCTCTGTAAAATCTTAGCTCCAGTGAAGTCATTATTATAGGGAATTCCAAACTGAAATGAAGGAAAATGGAATAGAAATAGAAGTAATGGTGAATCTTGGCTTTAGACACTAGATGTTTATAGTTCAGTTTCCTTATTTATTATGTAAGCTAAGTAACACTGATAATCAAGAAAACCTGTAACTGACTTTTTATATACATGCTGATATTGCTGTGACTTTCTGCATATAATTATTTTACCAATAACTTCTCCTACGGCTATATTGTAGGCCTGCCTAAGCAAACTCCTTTACTTGCAGATGAACCAATTAGTGTCTGAGAAATAAGATAGTAAATGTCATTTAAAATAAAATGCATATCAAATTCAAGACTGGGAACTTAAAGCCTTTTATTTTGTGTATCTGTGTTTTGCTCATAAATCACATCCTTGAGTTTTCTGGTGGAAAAAAAGAAAAGTCTGAAACCATTTAAATTTCTGGACAGATATTTCTGTGGAATGTAAAACAAAAAACAAAACCAAACCAGCAATAAAAAAATAAAATGCAACTGAAAATACCTTTATGATGCCATCATCCAAGACACAATTGAAAAATGTGCTTGTTAAAACCCAGACTGTGAAAAGTTCTCCTTTTATACACAACTTTTGGGCTGTAGTAATTAAAAACCTTCTTATTTTTACAAGCAGTGAAAGGATAGGGGAAACAGTGACTTCTGGAAGTGCTTCTGTGTATAGCTCTGCATATTCCATAATGTTCTGCCAGCTCTCATACTACTTTTTTGTGTCTAACAAAAATCAAGTAATGTAGCTTAGCTGATACTAATCTCCTGTGACAATACAAATCAGTGAGGTACGTAGATATCTGAAGTACAGTATAAAATGAAAATTCCGCATGTTAAGGTTGCTAATAAAAACTTCTTTCATGCAATTCTATTCCTGCTACCTTTTAGAAGCATATGTTATTCTCAAATCTCTGTACACCCACAATTATGACCTCAATGACAGTACTCTTTTGTCTTTATAGAATTTGAAGGATTTTCCTGTATTGAGTGATGCCTTTTAAATGTAGAAGCCATGGAATAATAAAGGATTCATCTTTCCTTTGTTTTCCACTTGTGCATCTTAAACAGACTGCAGCAAACTAGGTCTTTTTTCAGCCCTGGCTAGACGTTATAATATAGACACCATAATATAGATAGTAGTTGTCTAATTTCAGTGAACATAAAATTTGGGAGAACATAAATATTTTCTAACCCATTTAGCCTGGAAAGATTAGAAACAACAACAAACTTGTGACTGATGTTTTCATGGAAGCATTGCAGGACACATAAATCTGAACTTTGATCTCAGTTATTTTCAAGTTAAATAAAAAACAGTTCCATGTACCACTGATCTTGTTCCAGAATTAAAGCAATGCTACTGAAAACTTAGTTTAACCTGCAGCTGCTTTCTATCTTACATTTGGAATGCTCAACCACTAATGATGTTTCTGTATGAATTATCATTTTGTTTTAACCATGTTTGGTTTTTTGCTTGTTTTTTTTTTTTTTTTTTTTTTAAATTTTTTTTTTTTTTTTTTTTACACAAATTTTTCTCTTTTAAAAAACATTTTTTTTTTTTTTTTTTTTTTTTTTTTAAAGTATCATCATTATCATTGTCACACAACATTTACTCCTATGAAAGACATCTTTCAGAAAGACAGAATTTTTAATATGGTTTTCATCACCTTTCAATATCTAAGTGACAGTAACTCTCTTCTATTCAGGAAAAGGTAAAATGGATTTCTTCCCAGCCCTCAAGCATTTATTTCTGCATTTTGAATGATACTCAAAAATAAGAACAAGAATAGAGCAGCAATCAACCTAAAAAGGATGTACAATCACTTGAAGAGTCTAAGCCCAGACCTAAAATGCTGGGCTCAGACCCATTTCTTTGGGAAATGTGACATTTTGTCCTGGAGATGAAGCAACATGAAGCAAAGATGAAGCAAAGCATGCTTTATATGAACACAATATCAATGTAAACTGCTTTGTGCCAAAAGCATTGGCTACTTTACCTATGTGAAATGGCTTTGTTTTCCATTTGACAAAGACAGCAAGAATTTTGGACAGGAAACTGAAAAGGTAAGAGCTGGCCATACCAGTTACAGTTCAGCTTACAGTTACAGTGAAACCTATCTTTGTTACCAAGGTGATCACTCCTGCAGGTTCATGCTGAACTCATCAGTAATCAGGAGTGTAACTTGTGAAGTCTGCAGAAGTGGGACCTCTGTCTTGGCTACAATATCAAAATTTCATGCAGATTCACCCTGTTCACAGACTTTTCCCCAAAACTATCTGGAACCGTATGGCTGAAATACAAAAAATTCAACAATATAAAAGATTAGATCAATATTAAAGAAACAAAGAACTTAATTCACATTCCTGCACTCTTATGTGATAATGATCACATTAATGACTTTGCTTACAGAAATAAGGACTTTAATATGTGAATCTCTCTTATCTATTGTTAAGACAGGTGTGACATGAGGAATGTGAGCATGGACTTCTGCAGTGTAGTGCTGTATGTATTCCAGCTTTTGCATACTCCACAGCTTACAGATTCCTTAGAGAAGCCCTTTTGCATATTTTTTGTGAGATGGGATTCTTCAGAATAAAATGGACATGAAGATCATGATACAAAGATCTAAAAATCTGGTTTAGACTCTAAGTAGAAAATTAGTCTCAAGTGATGGAGACGCTGCAGGACTATATGTACCACCCACAGTAGGAAACAGTTGATCCTTCTCTGCCACATGGAAGACCAGCAGGAGTTTAGACCAGTCAGCGCTGGCAGTTTTGAAAAGTATCAAGCCTCAGATGTTCAAGTGTGGTTAGTCTAGAGGTCACACAGCTTACATCCAGGCATGGTTGCTGACACAAATTGTTCATGACCTTGTGTTTGCTGTAGGTGATTGGGTGAGCTGCCATGTGAGTATGTTGTTGCTCATCTTTCTTGTTGCACCAGTAAAGCTTTGTTTTATAATGTGTGTCAGGTTCCATTACTGTTCAGACCTCAGTTGCTCAGCCAGTCTGGTAAAAAACCACCAGCATGAGGATTCCCAGTATTTTTGCGTCCTTCAGTACCATTGCTGCTACTATCACAAACATGTGTAATAAATGATGTGTACAAGTTGAAAAAAGTAAAAGTCAAAACCAAATGCAGAAATAGGTTTTGTTGAGCTAAATGGAAAATTGCTGCAACAGCTATGTTGAGTTTGTCGAAGCTGTTTCATGGCATTTGTTCTGTAGTAAATTCTGCTGGGAGTTAAAGCATCAAGAGCATGAGAGTTACATGGAGCAAAGGAAAACTGTTCTTGTGGAGTAAATCTTCACAATAAGAAAGTTAAGAAAAATGCTTAGATTCCTTAAGATATCACAGAATTTCTTATTTCTTGTTACGTGAAATCTCTTGCTGTCTAAATAACTGCCTTATCTACCTCTAGACATACACTGAGAATTCAGTGTTTGGTTTCCTTTTGTTAAGAAGATAGCATGTATTAAAAAGATATAGTGTTTGAAAACTACTTAGTAAATACAAGGAAATTGGCAACTGCGATGTCATAGCACAAACCTCAGCAACAGTAATTTTTTAACTCTTGTAGTTCAGGAATATCTACATTATTTTATCACATATAAATTTATCTTTGAGGGATGGAAGGTACTTCAGGGCTTTTTCCCAGCTGGATGTAATTATATTTTTATGAATTCATCTTTCCTTGACAGGAAGATTTAGATGTACTTGATTTGTGACTGGGATATGGATGTAGTATAAATTCATGGGATATTAGGGAACAGGTTGAGAGACACACCTCAAAACAAGATCAGTCAAGGCAAACAGATGAAAAAGGGGGAAAGGCAGGAAAAGATCATGCAAGAAATTTGATTATTTGGAGAGAGAGCTTATTCTCTTGCTAACTCTGAATGATCCTATGGAGCAGTACTTTGGGAAAGTAAGAAATTAATTCCATTTGATATCAAATGTTGTCTTTTCTCTGAAACATAGTATAGCTCAGAGATACACTATTCATTCGTGTATCTGAGCTTTTTTAGCTTTGGGTTAGTTGAACAAACCACAAAAGACTGACAAGAAATCTTTTACTCAGTGGTACAGAATATCTGACAGTAACTAGGATACCAGATTCATACAGCAATCGGTGGTAAAAAAAAAAAAAATTAAATGAAATTAAGTATTGTTTTCAGTTCACTGGTGAAACTACACATTAAGATTACCTTGGACCCAATTCTTTTTGGGGTCAAACTGAAACATTTCAGACTTCCCACCAAAAAAAAAAAAAAAGTAAGAAATTCACTCTTGATCATATAAAATTTGACTAAACCAAAAGATTTTGATTAATTTCAAGAAGTGTTTTATTTTGAGATAAAAATAGTAACATTAGTTGCTAAATACTAAACTAAATAATAACTGAACATAATAACATAAAAATAATAAGGCTAACTGGCTAAATATTGGCTAACCAACTTACCTTGGTCATGCAAATAAAATTTAACTTAATTTCATTTTTTTAGGGTTGTCTAAATCATCTTACTACTTAGAAATAAATTCATAAACAGTCTTTTTTGTCCCAAAAGGCATTTTATAGCCAGAAAATGCATCACATCGTAATTGTTATTCACTCTCTTTAAAAAAATCATTTAAGAATGTACCTATTCTGCAATACATAAAATTAATTGCAAGATCAAACAGGTGGCAAGTTGTAATTGCTGCTTCAGATTCTCTAAAATTTGCATATATCCAAATCTCTCAATCAACTAATCTTTTGTTCTTTGGAGACCATGTTTATCACCTCCATTTCTTTTGCCATTTGCATGATAGGCTTTCTGAGGTATGCTTGTTTAGTGTTTAACTCAACCTGGCTTTTTGTGGCAGAATAGCCTGCTCCTAAATTCTGCTCACGACTATTTAGAAGATAAATGATGGCAGCAATAACTGTGGCAATGTACTGTGCAGCAAAGGATTCTTCATGTTTTTAAATCCTTTCTTTTCACTAATGGAAAAGAGGGACTTACTGCAATCACGTAACAGCTTTATGTAAAAGGAGCTTTTGAAACTTTATTTTCATTCATGAATGCTTCTTTTTGGGGGGGCAGATTTGAAGCTAGTGCCCTTTGTCTGTCTATCCATCTTCAATTACTTTACTGTCAATTATAAGCACAGTAGAAGTAAACACCATCAGCAAGAAGTTGCTGCAGACAGACAGCATCTTAAATGTCCTGTTTGAAGGACAGAAACATAATAATATCCTGAATGCTGATTGAAAATCTTAACAGTGAAAAGGAAAGCCTAGATCAAAAGTAGTTTGGATTTATACTTTTTTACTGTTTAACAGAAGATGAATTCTTGCCCTTGCAGCAGTATGACTTTACAGACTGCTGACTGTTGAAGCAATTCCATGAGAAAATAAACATTTAATTGGAAATCCTAGATGTTATTCAAAATGCTTGCTATTATTGCCAGGAAGAATGTTGAGCTGGACATAAGGGTTAAAAATCCCTAATGCTGAAAAAGATCTCATACACTGGATAGCTGTGGAAGAGGGGGAGAAAGGACCTTAACTTGACATCACATCATTTTTGAAAAGTAATAGTTTTTGTGATGATTGCCAAGTTGGGATTCACTTGAAACCCATTAGCATTTTTACAATGTCTTATTAACCTTGTTTGCTGAGATTGTGTGGCTGGCCAAATTAGATTTGATGGTAGAAATTTCTTCGGGGACTGTAGATGTGCTGGGATATGTACATTTACTGGAGTTTAATGGAAATAATGAATATTCTCTTCTTGTGAACAACATCTTCAGATGATGAGTGCTAAAAATGAATTATTTTTAGCATAATGGAACTCCTAGAGAATGTCAGGAAAATGTGTCCTTTCCAATAATTTCCATGTTTTATGCCTCCCAGTACAAATATAAATCTCCTTGAGAAGTAGATAATCTGACACTCCTGATACTACCATGTTTCTGACTCTTGCAAATTCTGAAGATTTTTGTTTTTGTTGCTAACTATCAGTTCAGTTCTGGTTCACATTAGAGATAGAGTTTAATGGTTGAACAATGTAAATTTTTATTCAGTCTGTATGTCATTGCATAGCATTACAGTTTTATCATATATAAATTGTAGAACTCAGTATGCATCTTTGCATTTCACAGCAATAAACCAACAAAAGAGTAAGCTATCATTATTTGTAACAAAACTGTAGCATTTCATTGAGCATGACTTTCCACAGAAAAATTACATGGTAGAACTGACATATACCCCTCATCTTTGATGGGTGTATCTTATGACAATACTTAAAAGGCATGATTCACTACAGTATCATCGCGTTAATTTCATATATTCTTTTAGGATAACTAGAAATACCTATCATAGTTTTGTTTTTTTTTTCCTAAAACAGGGACTTAAATCCTTCTGTCATTAATTCATCACATGCTTACTTCATTTTAACACCATAATACATTTTTTAATGGGAAGGGGGATGGAGTTTCTTGAGAAAAGATCATCTTTTTTATATAATGCGTTTTTCTTTCTTTTTTTTTTTTTTAGAAAAAAAGGCTGCCATGAAAAACATAGAAACATTTTTCTTCTATCACAAATACTAGCTTTTTTCATTTCTAACATATATTGATATCTTATCACTGTCTGTAGCTGGTGCTAAAATTCAACAGACATTAGCCACTGGAATTTGGAGAAGGCACATGGACATACTTCCGGTGAGGAGTATTATTAAAAGAAGTGAATAATTACAATCATTATAGAGGTATGTAATTCTGCCACAGAATTATGTAAATATGCCCAGACAATATCTTCCAGCAAGACTCACTTTGCAAATTTTTACAACTCTTTAAATTTTCTGTACAAAATTTCATTGGCACTCTCTCAGCCACAACAAGGGAACATTCACCAGGGTTGATTTAGGAGGACTGTAAAGGTGTCTTTTAGGCCCTGCTGCATCTTTCCTGCAATCCCGGGACATCTAGAAACTCTTACCCATGCGCATTGCTAGTGACACTAATATGCTGTTAAAAATTCAGGGACCACAGGGTCTTAAGTGGGCCCATGTACTCCTCTGTTTTGGGGAACTGGATAATGCAGAAATAAGAACTTCTGATATATACTTATGGCACAGAAGGTTTTGTTAGATGGTCACTGAACAACTTTGAGGTCTCTTCCAACTCAAAACCATTTTACTTCTTTATGACACCATGAAATTTATTAATCCTTGAACAAAGTTATAGAATCATAGAATCATAGAAGAGTTAGGCTTAGAAAGGACCTTAAGGTCATCTAGTTTCAACACCCCTGCCATGGGCAGAGACACCTCACACTAAAACAAGTCACCCAAGGCTTCATCCAACCTGGCCTTGAACACTGCCAGGGATGGAGCA
>JBAFWW010060612.1:0-17883 GCA_036873685.1 Agapornis canus | reverse complement strand
TTTTTTTTTTTGGTTTTTTTTTTTTTTGTTTTTTTTTTTTTTTGTTTGTTTTTTTTTTCCTCAGAGCAAACCATCTGGTTTGTAAGAGAAAAACAGGAAAGGATGCCTTGAGAGAGAATACAAATTCTCAAATTGAGCCTGAGCCTTGAACTCTAATATGACTTAATTTCTTCATTACCATTTGATATAGATATTCACCTCACTATAAGACAGGCTACAGAAATGAGGTGTATTTAATAATGCCACAAGATTAAGCACCAGTTCAGAAATACATAAGAAAGCCACTGAGCACAACTGACCTAAATGTGTTGTACATGAGCTAATACAAACTGGATGAGAGGAATTCAGTGAGAACAGTGCATTATTAAAAAGAACAGAAGGCAACAGCTGCTTATGGTGAATTTTCCTGATACGCATAGGCACACTTGTAACAGTTTGATGGATAGCAGTACCATGCAAACAATATTCTTAGCTAACACAGTTGTCTTTATCTATGGCACCAGTGCTGTAAAACAGTTAGAGGAAACAGACAGCCACATTGCATCCTGCCTGCACACATTTGCGAGTTTTAGAGAACAACCATATTATGAATAACCATGACATCTATGGCAGTGAAATAATAGCTTGCTAGTTTACAGAACACTATTAGCAGCAGCAGAGGACAGCTTGAAATTAGATCAACTGAAGAAAAGTCAGAAATCTTGTAAAGGGAAGTCACATCTTAGCACCAATATTATAGTCTTTTTGAGAAGTGAACTTGCATATGGACTGAGAACACATCCAGAAGGTATGTGAGAACATCCCTTAACAAAGGTTCTTGAGAAAACTAGCTTGCCACAGGGAAAGAGGAAAACCACATTCACAGATGAATAATCGTTTAAAAGATAGGAAACAGGACAAGTGTAGGCAGTCAATTCTCATTGTAAGGGAAGACCACCAGTGGCATCCTGCAGAGATGAATTGTTGGGCACATGCTTATTTATGAAATCATCTGGAAACATTTATAGATCATATTTATAAATAATTCAGATGACAACTTTGAAAAGGAATGCTGCTGCAGAAAAAACAACTTGGTGTGGGTTCCTAGACTCCACAAAGACCCTAAAAGATGCAAAATACAATTATTATGGAAGGATCTAGGAACAAAACAGGAAACAGAACAAAGTTTTAGTCATTCTCTCAAATAAAAAAGAGAAAAAAAAATCAAACTTGAAAAGATACAAAGAAAGGTGACGTCTAAAGTATGAGAACAGACGTATGAGAAATTACTTAACAGACCAAGACTCTCCATGTAAGACAGGCAAACAGGTGAGGGCATAGGCAGCTCTAATTCATGAATGGCAAGGAACAGATGTATAATGGGTCTCTTTTTCTTTTCCAGTACCAAAACTAGTCACCTTGGACAGCGAGCAGCCATCAGAACTCACAAGTTGACTACACAATATGGAATCAAGCTATGGAAGCACTTGTAATGGGACATGGCAGGTGCTCTAAAATTCAGACTCAAAAACAGATTGGACAAAATACTGGAAAAATAAACTATAAGAGTAACTAAAACTTGCTGCTTCTGACCACAGAGGCACTAACACTGCACAGATTTCTGTAAGCCTCAACAGTGCTCTGGAAAATGCTCACTTAACTGCAGGCTTTTCTTTCTCTTATATTTCTTATATTTCTGCTGTGAGCAACAAGTAATGATCATGTTTGATCCTTTGTCCAACCTGAAGGAACTTTTCTTGCATTATGAGAACACTGTTCAAATTCCAAATTTGACCAGCTGAGAGCTCCTTCCTAAAATCTTCTCTTTCCAAACTTGGTGTCACTGCCCAAAAAATACACATTCAATGTACATGTAACAGTCGGCATGGTCTCAGTGTAGTCACACATCACTGATTTTGCAGAGGACACAGCTGCATAGGCCTGTCCTAAGGCTGGTTTCATTTGCTTTAAAGCTGAAGTGCAGAAATGGGGCTGATGTTTGCATCATTAAACTACCTCACTTTATTAGTTAGCATGAAAGGATTTTCTTTCCCCTTTCATTTGCCACAGAAAAAGGCAATGATGGCTAGAACACTCGGGCACACGCCGTTAAGATGAAACCTACTGTTCAGCAAGGGAGTTGGGGTTTGTTTTTTCTCATCAAAACAACAAGAACTCAAGAACATTTTGTTTACATTCCTTTTTTGTTGTCATTTTTCCTCTTCATGGATTCACAGACTGAACCCATGCACAGAAAGAAGATGTTGAGCAGAAGTTGTTTCTCCTTCATTAGAATTTTACAATAAGAAGACACAAGAAGGTTTTAGCTGTATTTTCAAGAGCCTGCCCCTCGGTCTTTAGGGTTCATCATCTAGTTTCATCCCAGTGAGTGTTTGTCTCCATCACGTTTCCAAATCTATTGGCAGGTCATTGGCAACTAAAAAAACCCCAGAAAAACAAAAGACCCAGAAAGCCTGACAACCCTGACACTCAATGTGTGCTTCAAAAGGAAATGAAGCTAATCGGATGACAACTTACCTGCTGCCGATGACATTGTCAGAGCAGCTTGGGCAGCCCAATAACTGTTACAATGACAGATGACAAAGTATCTAATAAAAAATTCCCAAGGTCATTAATAATCTGTCACAGCATTTTCTTGTTGTGCTTATGAAAAAATGGCCTACCTCCTGTTTTCTAGACCACAGTCTGGATATAGAAATGCCATTAATCTCCCAAGCTGTACTGTACTTGTATTGGGAAAACAGAATCCTTTGCTTGACTCAGCTCCTTCTCGTAACAGCCTTCCACCCTTGCAGCCTGACAAATGCATTTTCCCCACAGGGCTTGGGAGTAATGCTGCTCCTGCTCCCCAGCACAGTGGAGAAATACAAGGTGAGACCTCCATTGCTAAGCAACACAAAGTTCTGCAGCAAGAGCTTCCCACACTGCAGCAGTGAGCAGCTGGCAGCTGGCTCAGCAACTTTCTCCTGGGTCCTGGGGGTTTAAAAGGAGCACTGGGAGCAAAAGGCTGAGCCAGGCTATGCAGCAAGACAGACAATAGGATGCACTGAACAACATGGTAGGAACCAAGTAGTGCATTTTCAAGTCAAAAACCAACTCAGCTCACTAGCTACCTCACCTGAATACTTGAGTTGTTCCCATGAACACATCTTTCCTGTATATCAGCATACACCTTAAAAGTTCATTTCTCCATATGTGTAAAGCAGCAGCACATCACATTGACATAGAACGTAACAGACAAAAATCCCTCATAAAAGAACAAACAACTTTATTTGGTCATATGTTCAGGAAGAGATACGGCACTGCACTGCAGTCTTTAGGCTCTACTACATAATACAAATGCAACCACAATGTGACTTCATTGCCTGTTCTCTCTTCCTCTTAAAAAACATGATCCCAAGGCAGAGCTGGCAGACATCTCAGCTTATATTGACCATTTGCATGCCATGTGAGATGAGAGAACAGGAGAGGCATGACAGCACTAGAGATGTGTGAGAAAGTGACAACACACAAACTAATAATTTCATGAAATCTTTGGTGCATAAGAACAGGCATGTCTCATGTATGCAAGTATCTACATCACTGCAACTGGAGATCTTTTCACACCCTTCAAAACGTATCTAGACATGTATCTGTTTGTGTATGTATACGTTATCAGATCAACTTATGCAACTCATCTCTAGACAGAATACATCCAAATGTGAGATTTAGAAATGCACTGCTACTTATATGGGAAGTCTACAAGTTGAAGCAAAAGTGTAGATCAGCACTTTGTCATGTACCTATTACCTGACAAACTGCACATCTTGGCTTTATTCTTAGATAGTTAACATTAAAAAAAAAAACCCAAACCCAAACCAAACACCCAACCAACCAAAACAAAAACACGGCACAAATTTCAGAACTCTCATTTCAGAAAGTATCAGGTAAGATGACAGCCCAAAAAATTACTAGTTTTGGTGAGGGCAATGTTCTGAGTTGTCGAAGGATTGTGGTCCCTTTATTTTTTGTTCTTTAAAGACATCCAGGCTCTCAAATTAACACTATTTAAGAGAAATAAGAGATAGAAGACTGATACAAACCCACTAGTACAAGCTGTGCTATTTAACTTACAAGTAACCATCCTCAAAGCTTGTGCTACAGTTCATAAGATACTGAAGTAAAAGATGCTCACCTAGGGGTCACCAAACAAGTGCAGGGACAAATCATTCTGTTTCAGATGGCTACTCTGGATCCTCAAAAGCAAATCTACTCAGATTTCATTGCAGCAAGAGAATCCAACAATAGTATCAGCCACCCTGACTCTTGCTAAACCCAGAAAATCTTCTGGAGCAAGCACAGTGCTTGCTCATTATCTTACATGCATCAGATTCCATCAGCCTTTTTTTCTCTTCACCCTTCCTTTTCTAATGGGAACTTGACCCAGATGCTCTACAACCCCACCTCTGTAGTAACACCCTGAGGCTGTCATCAAATTATTCTAGCAATTTAAGCAGCCCAACAAAGAAGTTAACCTGGTTTTTGGTTGGTTGTGTTTTCGGTATGGGGCTGTGTTGGGGATGGATTTTTAGCTTAGCTGCTACAGCCAACAGCAGACCTACAAATAAAGTATTACCTGAAAAGAAAAATTAGAGCCCTCTGTCACACTTCCTAGTTGCCTTTTGTATTTTATTGATAGGGAAGGAAGAAATAACAAATCTTGGGATTATCAACGCTTTCAAAAAGAGGCAAATTTCACAAAAAATAGGAGCAAATTCCCTGTTTCACCAACACAGAACCTCTAAAGGTTTGTTTTATAGGTCACCTAAATAAATGTAACTATCTTTAAAAGCCCACCAATCTGCAGTCATGCTTTCTCAAAGCAGCACCATGCTACTTATTCTGTGATCTGGCAGCTGAAGGGTACATTACAATTTAACTACTGACCGTACAGTTTGATAGGCAACATGCTTAGCAGGCTTGACATTACAAATTACAGTCACCCGGTCTGACATCTCAGAAAGACTCATAAGAGTTTCTAGTTGGAGGTCAATTAAAGCAAACCCAGCAGGTTTTATTATCTATGTGAAACTAGTCATTGGGGCAGCCACTGGCATGCTGCAGTGTGGCACAGAGCAGCTTGCTTTAATGTTTATTCCCCTTCCTTATTTTTTTAGGGACTTAAAACTAAGATTTATGACAAGAAAGCAGGCCACATTCTCTCCCCTTCTTTGATTCCAGTCTGAGCCCTGCTAGATCTAGCAATGTTTGGAACACTGATGTTCCTCTTGGCATAGACTTAGATATACACTGCTCTAGAGGGAAAGAAAAGTCCTACAGGGAAGATTAATGGCTTATTTGCCTTCTAAATTGAATCTTGTTTACCTCACTTGAGAGTTACCAGTAAACCCTATTTCCTAAAGATTAATGCAGAGGGTACCAATGTCAACAGATGATACCATCTCCATGCTGAATCTCACAGACATGCTGTGAATTGCAATGGAAGTACAACAGACTGCAGTAATAGCAGAAAATAGCTTGGGTCAAATCATCTTTGAGGTGAATAATAAAAACAGGTTTTGCTGAGCAGCTTCTCATTAAAAATAGCATCAGATTTAAAAAAGAATTATGCTTCTATAAAGGCAAATACCACTGGGAATGGTGTCATTATGGGTAACAGAAACTGTATTGTTATTGATAGTACTTTACCAACCTAAACACTCCTCATTATAAAGACCAATTTTCACCTGCACTTCCTTCTCACTAACCACTCATCAAAATCAACAATACCTGATTCTATTTCTAGACCTGGTATATACTGAAGACTACATATTTCAGGAAAGTTTTACATATGAAATAGCCCTGAACAGAGCAATCATGACATGACTGGCTAAAAATGAAATGGTATGAAATAGCATCTGGCTTTTAAGAGGACAAACACTTGGGGAATTGGCAGCTAGAGTTAGCTGGAATAACAGAATCACAGAAGTTAAATGTGGAGGAAGATTGCAATTTCTTGCAGGCAGCAATGCCAAAACTCCAAGAAAAAGCATTCCAAAGAGGGGATAAGAAAAAAAAAAGTAGAAACCCTGCAGACTCATTGGGAGACACATGAGAAGCAAGCAGAGGAGGAATGGAAAGAAAAGGCCAGAGTTACATTGTAATTCAAAATGGCTTCAAAATATTGCACTAGTCACAATAAAAACAAACATTAGAAAAATGTTTTCCTGCTATATAAAGAGAAAACCCTCACTTCATAGAGAGTCCAGGTTACAAACCAAGGCTGGGCTAAAATTATACTTGGCACATAAAGCAATAGAACTGCATGTAAATTCAACAGCAAAGACTACACGATCATACAGGTGAACACTGTCAGACCTATAATATAAGGGAAAGCCATAAATTGGAGATAGCATACAATTAAGTCACAAGGAGCTTCAGAAGAGATTTTCCTCATAGAAATAAAAGCAGTGCCAATGTGCAAGGGAGCAAAGTACTTAAGAATTACTACATAATACTTGCTGGGAATCTAAAATCTCCTTCTGACCATCACGGCAGGAACCTGTCACTCCAGTACCCCTTCAGCATCACACCCTCTCCTTATGCTATACCCAGTGCTGACTACATCTTCACCTCTTAATTTCACTCTTCAAACTCGTTGTCCAGTACAGATGCTTTATTTTCTCCTGAGCACACTAACTTAGTCATCCTCCCCGACCCAGCCCTTGTCTTTATAAAGAAATGTAAAGAAATTTAGCAATATCAAGCTTTCACATCATACTGAAGTGATGAGAAACCAGGTTCTGGTACCTGACCAAAAGCAATTAATGCCAGGCTTGCAGTACAGGTGGAACAGTTCTAACCACAGGTAGGGTTAGTACAGCAGCTAAGATTATTCTCCTATGGATTTAAATGGGCTTCTGCATACCAGAGGACTGGAGGGAAGGGAGTTATTTGAGGGCAGGTTTTCAAAGCTTGCCCTTACCATCAAAATTCTGTATTTTGAATGCATTTTTTTTCCTCCTTTCATTCCAGTCCACAGGTTCAAGAACAAGTCACACATCAAGTAACAATGGCACCTCAACTTTATCAAGATCTTGTTTTAAAAGCTGCTTTAAATTCCACATAGGTCCTAGCAGTATTTTGGCATCTTACAGAAGCATTTTGTCTTGAACCACATTCTCATGGAATTAAACACAAAGATCTAGGTAAGATGAGGTTGTTAAAAAAAATATAAAACTAAATCATTTATATTCACAGACAGACACAGTTCAGCTTTGGCAACAATATGAACATATTAAACCCCAAAATAGAGTTTAGTGAAGTAATTCACTGAAGTATCACTGAAAAAAGCAACACACTTCTACCGTGCACACTTCAAAAGATGTATATTAAAACAGAATTGGGTAGGAAGTCTGGGTTGACTATCAAAGAGGGTGGCGTGGACAGAAATGTTAAAGCTAGAAAGCAAGCAACCAAGCAAAAGAAAATGCCCACCCCCTACCCCCCCCCAAACCAGAAAACAGCCTACCAAATATGTTGGTGGAATGTCCTTTCCGGGCAATTGGTTTGAGCTCATTATGTCCCCATCCATATTGCCTATAATTGTCCCAGGCATGCTTCATCATCTAAGAGATGGGGGGGGAAAAAACAAAAAGGATCTGATTACATTATAAAACTACTTTGTACAAATACAGTATTTTAATCCTTATTTGAGACTTCATCTTTCACAGTCATCCCAGCACACTGATAATTACTTTGCTGCTATTTCCATCTGTTGCAGAAATTAGATTATACAGCATGAATAAATTTGGAAACAACTTTAAGTCTATTTGACTCAAGCTATAGAGCCTAATGCTCTGCATTAGGTAGTTTTCTTGTTCTTTCTTTCTTTTCCTTAAATAGACACACAGGCATTTAAGAATTCAAGCATCAGGAACTGGTAGAAAGTACTGGCTAACGTCTCAGATACTAGCTAAAAGTCAAAAATAGCTACCAGTATTTGAAGCATAGAAGGGAGTCATTTACATTGGTGCATCCAAGTATAACCACATGATTTTGCAAAAGGCATAATACATTTTTTTATTAGCAACACCTATTTGACAAAGATACACTCTCTTACAGCCCCTGCCAAAAGAAATGCCAGAAGCTTTGCTCTTTAGAAAGCATACTGAACAAAGCAGTATAAAATTGTTAATATCTATTCCACAAAACATTCTCAACATTTTGTAACAGATGGTTCCATCACCTAGCAAGCAAGTTGCATCTAAGAAACAAAAGGTCTTGTTGACCCACAAGCATTAGTTGTGCACATCAGCTGCTAAGCAGTGCTTTTATGGATTTGCTTAAGCTTCTCAAAGTTCTTGCTTGTTGGTTACAGCAGAAATTCAGTGGCTACCAAACTGCAAAGCAAATACAATTAAAAAGAAAATAAAGTTATCAGTTACCTAAACAGATCAAAGCAAGTAACAGACTCCAAAAGACACTGCCCCAGACACAAGAACAGCTGGGAATAAACCAGTTCTAAAACAGTGGCCATATGGCTGTATCCACAATGTTCAACATATTTTTTACATTACTGCTTCAAAATGGTATTAAAAATTGTTAACATAAAGAAAAAAAACCCAAGAAAATATATAGGACTTAAATAGCAATTTCCACAAGTGTAAGAAATACTCTTTAAGAAGAGAAATTATGCTAATGTAACTAACAGACCAACACTAACCCTTTTAAGAAACTGATTACGTCACGGCAAGTAAAGTTTTCTCCAATTTACAAGACTGGAGCTTCCTTATTTTAATCACAGGGTCACCATGCTCATAGAAAACATGAGGGAATAAGGTGGTGCTGGCTGAAAAGTCAAGCACAGCCAGCTGCCTTAGCAGCACTCCCTCACATAGACACAGTTCTCTCACTGAGTTCAGGATATAGTGGAAGTCAGCATCAAACTGCACCTAAACTGCATGCTGAGACATGCCCTGTCTCCCTGCAGCTATCAAGAGATAGCTGCCAACCACCAAGAGACAGCTGCCCAACCTACACAGCTGTAATTCCTTTGACCATAAACCCCCTCTAGATTTCCCATGGCTCAGTTAACTCACGCCCAGACAATAAATGTGAACCACAGCAAAGGTATACGCACAGGCCTAGCAGCTGGGGAGCACTCCTGTGTTAACCCGACATCAACCTAGGCACAGATGTCCCTCTCAAGATGCCAGAGGTCCCACTCCTACTGCTTGTCAAAGTCAGCTCATGTGCTGCTTTTCTGCATTTGCACTAAAAGATTCTGACACCTGATTAGGCAATAATACAGTATTGTTTCTTTTTGTGTCATCAACCTGCAACGTAAGAAAAAGAGGATGCAAATATTATACTAAAAAAGGAAAGGAAAGCCAGTTCATTAGCATTCACAAATTCCTTACTGTTTACAAAGCAGGTATCAAATTGACCAGTTAATAGCTATTAGAACTTCAAGAACACTCAGGTAAAGCGATCCTGTCTTGACAGGTAACAAAACTAGAGCGTGACAAATGCAATAAAAGCCTGATCACAGGCAGAAGTTCCTCCAAGATCTCTTGCTAACCTTATCCAGAATCAACCTACACATTTTTATATCATATTTTTGTCAATTTAAGATCTTAGAATCAAGAATCACAGCTTCATTCAGCAGGAAAGGACCTCAGGATGTCTCTCATTTAACCTCCTACTCAAAGCAGGATGAGTTACGGGATCAGACTGGGCTTCTCAAGGTTTTACCCAGTCAGAATGGGACAGTCAAGACCTCCATGAAGTGTTCTGCTCTAACTAGCAGTTTGCCAGTCCACTTTTAAGTCCCAAAATCTCCACTTGGGAAAATACAGACCTACAGTTTTAGAAGGCATTAGATGGTGAAACTAAAGAATTACCGACCACTGTGCTCTCTGTGAGTTTGGTAACAGATGGATACCTACACAACAAGGTGACCACAACATGGCAGACCTAACCAACTTGCTTCCACAAAAGAGAAACCGGGCTACTGAGACCTTTGGATGTGTCAAATATTTCCTGAAGAACACCCAAATGACCACTGACATTTTATCTCTTTAAAAATCTCAAAGTGTTGGCAAACTCCAATATAAACCAAAACTAGTGAAGTCCAAAATAAGAACAACTTGTTTCCTCATGGTAGAATGTTAATTGTGGAATATTTCCTGTCCCCAGTTTGCTTCTGGGAGGAAGGTACAGATTTCATTGCAGACTACTGAGTTCTGAGAAAACCCAAGAAAAGTATGGAAATGACAATAGGCTAAACCAGACTAAATCACCGTCTGTTTCTATATCCCTAAGAGAAGAATTATCCTAAGATAAAATTCCATTAAGATAGAAACTGCAAAGAAGCCAATTTCACCAGATTCATGTATTAAGGCAGAAGTAACTTAAGAATACACTGCTGAAGACCAGAAACTGCTGAACATAAGAGACTGACACAGTTGACTGCATCATCTAAGGTTCTAAGATAGGAGATTAAGCTACTTTGATAAACACTGACAAATGATCTGGCTTGTCCCATCTGCCTCTTGCAAGCAGTGTACAAAGAATATGGCATTATAACTCAAGATTATTTTGACTTCACTCTACTAATTTGTCAACTGATTTTTTTCCCAGATGAACACTTGATATTGCTCTGGGACAGAGCTTATCAGCACCAAGTGAGCAGACTTTAGGGTATCATACTAGCAAATGACTGCATGCTGCATGCAAGTGAGAAACCCCACAGCTCTTGTGTTTGTAAAGATGACATGCCAAGAGATCTTATAACAACATGGAGATTTCTGTTACTGCTGGAGCTGGTAGCATGATACACTATAGATACAGCATCTACACTACTGGGAGCAGTTGTGCACACAGAAGCTTTTGGGAGATATGATAAATGCATCTGCCAGTTAAAAATTGAACAGAGGATGCCACTTTCGGTCAGGAAGTACAAGCAATGGGAACTACTGATCTGAAAAACAGGATTCTCTCTGTGAATGTGCTAGGTAGCATTTGCATGGTGAAGGGTGGAAATGCTGAAGAAGAGCTGCAAGTATAGATAGGCTTTTCCTCAGAAAAAACAAACTGGTCTTTAAGAGAAGACAGAGAGGTCTTAGAAACTGACTGGAACATCAGCATTAATGATAATAGAAAGAAGGCAAAAATACTTGCAACAAACCATTTCCAACCCTTAAAGAATCTATGACAGAGGCATCTTAAGCTCAGCAGACTGGGAATAACAAGCTGGTCCAAGCATGGATCAATAATTATGAAAAAGGCAAGGCAGAGATTTCCATAACTGAAATTTCCATACCTAACAGCAGTCTGTCAAAGTAGGTTTGGAGCTTGATGGCATATCATATAAAGATCTCCCAATCTCTCCACCAGAGAACAGAGTTTTAGGAATGGACTTTTTACTGACACTTTTCATGCCAGATTTTGCTTTTGAAAGTAAGGTACAGGATAGGTCCAGTGAATAACAGCCTTGAAAATGTTTATTATGGGAGGCACCACATACAACAGCCAGCAAGATGTTGTTGTATGTGCAACTTCATAATTCAACTAAAAGATGAATCTGGACTCTGCTGAAAGCAAGCCAGAATGGCAAGAAGCAGGGTATGTCAAATGAAACCCCTTTTGTAGGTACACCGTTACCTAGATGTTTTTACTAACTTTAGAACACATTCATAGGATCTGATGATCTTCTGTAGTCACTTGAAAAATCAGGTTTTTTACAGAGACAGAGCAGTAATGACACCTTTGACAAAATCATAAGCACAATAGTAAAAGGAGGTTAAAGTAACTGAAAAGAGACTTAGTAAGAGAGTTCTATCAGGAGAGCAGCATGTTAGAAACAATAATTCAAACCAAAGACTGTTTCAAAAGCCCCTTTCCACTGCTCAAAAAAGGGCAGACACGTACCAAACAGAAAATATAAGTCCTGAAAAACAAGCAAAGGAAACAATTTACTGGCAAGTTGCAATATATACCAGTTGTGCCTAGAAACAAGAAGCTTACCCTTTTTTCTGCCCTTCCATCAGGAATGTGCGTAAGAGGCAGCAAATAGGGTTTGCTCTCAAAGGAATGTATTCTGGTCAAGGGTAGGATTTCAAGAGATTTATATAAGCCACCTTCAAATTCCAGGACTCGATAGACAGTATCACCGCTCAACTGGCAGATTAAAACTTAATAACCACTTTCCTACTGTTTGTAGAGAATATTTGTTGGACATTAAAGAATGCTCTGTTCCTTGTACAGGTACCCACATTTCTGAAAAAAACTAGGAAAATCACACAGGTTATATCATTCTTTTGGGAGCCACAAATCTCTACCTAAAGAGAACTTATTTCAGGCATCAGTCTATGACTCCTTCATGCATTTCTGAACACTGCCAATGGAAAAGTCTGGTTGGAACATGTTTCTAACAGACACAGAAAGCTGAGGGGTTGGTTTTTTTTACTGATGAACCTGGTAACAAATCAATTGCTAAAATAAAACTGGTTACCAAATGTGTACAAAATGTGAAGCTTGTCCTTTTTTGTTGGCAGGAAATACCTGAAGTCTAAGATGCCTGATGGAACTCTCAGGCCGGTGGGAACTGGAACAGTAGATGTAAAGAGCTGAAACTTGGAGAGCTTGCAACAGTGAACCAACTGCTCAAGTTTGTACAAGAAAGCCAAGTGCTTTTTTCAACTTCACATGTTCTCACTGCAGGTACTCATGGCTTTGACTGATCCTGTGGTGCTCAGAAAGCTCCCAGATCATCTCTGTAAACAACCAGAACTGCATATCAGCAACAGAAAGCAGCTCCTTTCTTTCAGTCCTGCCTTCTTCCAGTCTTGCCTTTTCAGGCATGAATCTAAACATCTTATCAGCTTATCCACGTACCCCTGCCAGTTTTACTGTGTCCTTTCTGAAGCTGAAAGACTAGAACTACACAAAAGCATGCAAGATGAAGAAGAACCTTATTTTCACATGCTACAGCAAGAACCTTGCCTGTTCTCTTCTCCTAAAACACTGAATATTTGCATTTTTGTCTGCTATTAAGCACTACAGTGACATTTCCAAAGAGCTGTTATAAACTCAAGCTCTCATTCTCAAGTGGTAATAAATCACCTCACAGATTTCCATATTAAGCATAACATTGGGATTTTCTCCCTCTCCAGCCCAAATATGTATCATTTTACATTCAGCTAAGAAATAAAAGGGGAGAAATCACTCAGTTTCATGGGATTTTTCTGCAGTTCTTCTGTTTTCTACTCCAAATCTAACTGTTGGCAGCAAAAGTTGATCATACCACTGTTCACCCACTTACAAACTCTACATAATCAACTTGTCTGATTTAGACCATGGATCCCCAATACACATCCTCTGTGGTCTCCAGCACCATTTAACTGTACTCTCCAGTTCCTGCCTTCTAAGCAATTTCTCTAGGCAGGGACACAATCCCCCATCTCATGGCTGCTTAGTTTAACTGCTGTTAGTGATGAACCTTACCAAATATGCTTTTAAAAGTTGCATATATAACCATATCTCCCTTTGTCTACATGCTTGATGGCTCTCAGGGATCTTCTAAAGCTTTGTGCATCATGACATCATTAAAAATATACCAGGAAATCTTATGTATCTCTGTGCTCAACAACCCTATTCCCTGTTCTAGTTTCTGTTAATCTGAAGTTCATTCATCAGACATAGGGATCTGTAGTTCTTTGATCTCCCCTTGAGCCCCTTTCAAAAAAACTGATGTCCTGTTAGTCACCTTTTAGTCCTCTGGCAACAAAACAGAAAATAAGAATAGGTGCTATGAGTGCAGATCAAGAATTCACATCGCAGAGCAAACTAAGAGTAAACTGTTGCAAGTTTCAGGTATTACAGTATGGTCTATGTCTTAAAGGAACACACCATAAAGTTACTCATCAGCTACAAGTAGTTCATTGTGCAATGACATCATTACCATCAGCAACTGTGAGATGTAACATCAAGACAACTCTATGTTAAAGGACACGCTGCCATATATTCCATAGAATTGTGGGAAAATGGAGGGTACTACAGCAGAAATTAAATAAGGATAACTAACAAGAAGTAGATTTTTTTATTGTATTTAAGAGAAGGTTCTTGCTTTCCAATCAAAGTTTCCACAGCTGCAAAAAACATTGTCACTTGTGTAATAGATCTTGTATAATTTAATATACAGTGCTCTTCCATCTAGCCGTAATTCATTATATTTGCTACTAACATTTCTGTAGCAAGGTCGAATCAGATATCACAGCACCTTTTGCATTTATTGAGTTCTGAACAGAAAGCAAAACCCCAGGTAAATGACTTATTTTTCCTTATTATATCAGGGAAGTGAAACAGAAACACAGAATAGGTAGTGCTGGAAAGGACTTTGAAGATCATCTAAGTTCCAACCCCCTTGAAATATTGCCTTGTATTCTTGACTTTATTTTACAATCACAATTTTTAAACATTGCAAATGTGCTAGTTCATTGTTGAAAGACAGCTTCTTCTCACAATAGCCTGGAAAAAAAGATATCTTTAATAAGGAAGACCTTCCCGGACTCATAACATGCTCCCAAGAATGCACAAGTGCTGGAGAATTCAGTAATTGCTACAACTTGAGTAAACTGACTCATATTTTAAATATCATCAAATACAAACCTGCATTCCTTAGTAGCAGCACATTTCAAGTTAGTAACCAAAGCAATCTATCGGGATGTGCAGCTGGAATCCACCTTAGGAGGTTTATTTTCATTCCTCAGTTCAAACAAAGTACATACACTGAGCTACAAAGTTTCTCACAGCCAAAAATTGAAGAATTACAAATGTAAAATGAGTTCTTTACACAATCATCCCAACACGCTGGGACACAGCTTTGTGCAGGTCTGTTCTTAACTTTCCTGGACTGGCTAAAGTGGTAATTGCACAATTTTCATTCTAATGTATCCACTGAAAATTAGTTTTCCAACAGGCTTGATCAAAGGGAGTCCATCCTTACGTTGGTAAAAATAAGATAAGCATTAAAGAAAGTGCAGGGAAAATTACTTAAAGCCAACTTGGTAGCTGTCAACATGGTGAATTACATTTGAGAATCCAGAACATAGACAATTCAAAGAGTGCAAATAAAACCACCTAATAAACAATGTGTGCATATATGTATAGCTACACATACCTATGTATATGTATAGAACCAAACACTTACATACACACACACTTAGACACAAAATGTGTGTGTGTATTTTATACAAACACACACAACAGGGTATGTTATCTTAAATGCTGAAAAATATAGGTCATAATATTGATTGAGCTTCATTTCTATTGGGATCAGTGCTGGGAGCAGTGAGCTACAAAACACAATGTAAAACTCTTAACACAATAAACATGTATTACTAAAAGTTGATGTCCTAACCAACTAGCAATCCAAATAAGTTTGATGAAGTAAATGAGAGAGGTCCTGACAGTTTTCCCTGAATTCCTGCTCATTGGGATGGACAACTTTTGAGCTTGGTGGAAGTGGTCCTTCAATATTAACCAGCCTTCTTTGGCCCCTCTTCTCTCCAGGGTGTTATCCCAAAGGATTATACAAAGCCTACCTTTGAAAAGCCCAAAACTCTCCTGAAGTTAAGGACTGTGAGCTTTTTGCCGTTCTCCCTACTTTCAGGATTCTGAACTCCACTATCTCATCATCCCTACAGCCAAGGCTGCCTTTGAACTTAACACTCCCAACAAGCCCCTCCTTCCTTGTGAGCATGAAGTTTAGCAGAGCACCTCTCCTCACTGGCTGTAATATCATTTGGAAGACTAAGTTGTCATAAATGCATGCCAGAATACTCTTGGATTGCTTATGACCTGCTATGTCTCCAGCAGATACTGAGCTGAAGTTCCCACATAAAGATCAGGGTCTGCAAACACGATGCTGCTCCAATCTGTCTGCACAGCATCCCATCTACTTGTTAATTCCTGGTCAGGTGGTCTACAGCAGACACACACTACAATGTCACCCATAAAAGTCTGCTTGTTAATATTTACCCATGAGTTCTCAATTGGCTCACCATCCATCCATAGGCAGAGCTCCAAGCACTCCAAGCTGCCCTTTCGCATAAAAGACAACTTGACTTTCTTATATTCCTGGCCTCCTGTAGAGTCTCTTTTATGCAACACTCCAGTCATGCAAGTCATCCCATCACATCTCCATCTCCATATCTTCCAGCAAGATCCCAGCTCTGCAACTGCACACAGATCTCTGACTCATCATGCCTATTCCCCATGCCTCATCCATTATTGTAAATGCATTTCAAAGAGGTACCCTAGCATTACCCAGATTTCCAGAAATGGTTCTGGAGATTTCTCCACAATGGTCCCTAGTAGGCACTTCCCTATGTAAATACTAGGTGACCCAGCTTAATCCCAATTTTGCTGATTTTGTGATCCCTGTCTGTCAAATCACTGCAGGCCCCTTGCTCATCCACTGTGTCAGTCACTTCCCCACAACACTGTTAATTACTCTCTCCCTCCCCACCATTCCTAGTTCAAAGCCCTCCTTACAAGGTCAGCCATCCTGCTGGCAAAGATGCCTTTGTCCTGTCTTAGTGAGGTGGATCCTCTCTCTCAGACAGAAAACAGCATCCCATGGCTGTAGAACCCAACACCATAACCAACTCATGATGTGCATTGCCAGTGCCCTCTTTCTCACACCCTTTCCCCTTACTGGCAAGACCAAGGAGACCACTACCCAGGCCCCTGGGTCCCTCACAATCATACCCAGAGTTCTGTAGTCAGTATGCATGCAAACCTGACATTGATGCAGTACAATACATACTGACTTGGATGTAAAACTTCTACATTCATTGATTTCAACACACCTCTGAGCACTCTATGGACTTTAACAATCCAAGGACAAAAAACAAATATTTCAGTGTTTAGAACAGGTGTATAGAAATAATATCCTGCATGGGATTAGTACCACTGTTGAGGGCAATACACTTATTTTAACAAGAACTGAAAATGAATGCTCCAAGTAAGGCAATATTGTGAAATCTCAGGCTGAAATGAAAGAGAACCTGAACCCTGAGTAGGGTAAAAGAATGATGAATTTTTCTTTGACTGGGTAAAAATTACCTTCTCAAGGAAGCAACTCATTAAATAAAGAACACTATGTAATGATTATTTTTAAACTGCAGAAAAAAAATACTGATACCATTTAAAGGACTATATATACTACAGAAGTATGACAGACCATATACAGCAAGCAGATGGAAAATCTTCACTTCGCAAAGTTATCACTCTAAGAATCTAAATTAATCAGCCTACTCATAAATGATCCTTATTGAAATATCTGAATTAATAACTTGTATTAAGAATATAGATGAACTATACAATTCCATGAATGAGCTGCAATTGAGAATACAATGTAATACTAAATATAAACATCAGAACCAAAAGGCACATAAAAACCAGGACATGCCGATTCTGCTCCTGGTTTATTCTATGAGCATAAGACGCTTCCCTCTTTGTGCTCAGTAAACATTCTTCTTATAGAAAGCTTTCAAACACTTTACAAAGCTCTCAAGTAGCCTTATACTTTTTTTTTAACTTTTATAAGCACTTTTAAACAAATCAAAATATGTATTTAAAAAATATTCAAGTGCTGCAAACGTGCTCCTTCGGCAGAGCCCTGTTTCAAAGGGACTTTACCAACGGGTTTTGGAAAGAAAAAGTAGCAACGAGTTTTCTGTAAAGATGCACAGAAACTGTTTTCCTGTTTGAATGTTTATCAGTTTTCTCCCAACTGCAAAGGCCCACGTGCATGTTACAAACTATCCCCAACAGTCAACCCAACCCTGGGTAGTTTTACCACTAGTCAAAGTAGGCTGTATAAATTAATTCCTT
>JBAFWW010060602.1:0-15102 GCA_036873685.1 Agapornis canus | reverse complement strand
AAAAACTTGGGCCAAAACTTGAAGGGTAAAAAAAAAAAAAAAAAAAAACAAAACAAAACCAAAAGGACTTGGTTCAATCTGAACTTTTGTTTCTCAGGAAGCTAAAGAAACTCTTCAGGAAGCTGAAGGATGAAAGAACTGAACTAAGGGAAGTGGACACCAACCAAACAAAGGACCCTCAGCAATGGGATCTGGACTACACTTTGGAACCTTTCACTGGTCTAACTCCAGAATACATGGAAATGAGTAAGTTTTCAAATTCCCTTTCCCTTTCTGCAACATATAAGACTAATCACCATATATTATATGACTGCATATCATAAATTGTCATGATAAAGGGGAAAAAATAACAAAACACTTTAGTTTGCAGAAATTGTATAAACCATAATAGGGCTATGAGGCTACCACATCACCAGCATAGGAACAATGATGAGTCCTAGTATCTGTTTAATACTTATACTGTGAGAATTCAATGGTGCAGCTGAGAAAAGTGCATAGGAACCATTCAGCCACACAATAGGATAGATGAGGTTGGAAGGGACCTCTGGAGATCATCTAGTCTAACCCTTTCCTCAAAGCAGGTTCAGTAAAAGCAGGTTTTCAGGGACTTGTCCAATTGAGTTCTAAATATTTTTTAGGGATGGAGATTCTAGAACTATTCTGTGCAACCTGCTCCAGTATTTGATAACCCTTACAGTAAAATATTTTTTTCTTACATTAAATTATATTTCCTATATTTCAGTATGTGCCTTTTGACTCCTGTCCTTTCACTGAACACCCTTGACAAGTCTAACTCTGTCTTCTTTAATTCACCCAAGACTGGTAAAATCCCCTAAACTTTCTCTTCTAGTTGCAGAACAATCCCAACTTTTTCACCTTCTCCTTGTACATCAGGTCCTCCAATCCCTTAATCTTCTTAGCAGCTCTTCACTAGATTCACTGCAGTTTGTCTGTGTCTTTCTTCTGGTGGGGAGCATAGAATTAGAGCACTCCAGGTGTGTTTGCAGTAGCACTGATTAGATATGAAGGATTCCCTCTCTTGACCTGCTGGAAGTGCTCTTCCTCATGTATCCCAGAAGACCATTGGGCTCTGTAGCTATGGCATAGTGCTCATTCATGTTCAACATGCTGTCCAACAGGACACCAGTCATTTCCCTCTCAATTGTTTTAACTCACCTTAGGATCTGGCTGTGTGTTGCAGCCTCTACTACTTTGTCCCCTTCTGCAAATGATGATACTTTGTTGAAAAACTCTCATTTAGGATTGATTTTTTCCCACACATTGCTTCAGCCCGAGAGTATTTTTCCTCCTGGAAACTTTAAGCAAGCTTCTTGGCAATTTTTGAGTTAAAAAATAATGAAAAATTATAGACATTTCCCCTTGTGAAATTTTCATATGTTTTTATGCTCAGGCATAACTCAAAAACTTCTACACTTTGACATCCAAAATTTCCTGGTTAGGTAGTTCTCTCTAAATACAAGGACCTTTAGTTACTGGTAATAAACAGAATAAATACAACTGTTTATAAGTATTTAATTTCTTGTCCTTGCATATTTGTAGTAATTGATCTTATTAATTCTGGGAACTAGAGTACATTATCAGTTACAGGATGAATGGCTAATTGCAGCAAAAACCACTGGAAGATTAAGGAGGAATCAGAATTCTTCCCACTATATAATGGGCTAGAGAACACTGAGTATGATCTGTAATAACTGAGAGGTGTGGCTGACTGATATAGAAACATGATAGAGCCTGGAGTGTGTTATAACTAGAATGTTCCACCTTCCAAATATTACATGCTGCTGCTTTCTTTCTTATAATTGTAGTTGCACCCAATTGAAGTCTTCAGGTGTGGGAGGAAACTCCCATTGCCTCTGAAATGATGTAGCCACCCTGATTTGTGGTCTTTGCAGGAGATTACCCCTGATTCATTGACAAGGACACCACTTAGGTGCAAAAGTTTGTCTCGTTGAAATAACTTGTAGTATCAGGTCTAAACTACTTATGTTATAAATCGCTGGACACTAAGCCTGTGTTTTAGATTAGCCTAGATCATAAACAATGTTGAGTGCCCCAATCTGCAGTCATTCAGGAATAACGAGATAGATGCTCCACAAATGAATGGATGAATTACTAATCTAAACATTTGTTTACAACACAAGAATTAGCTTCTCAAGTGAAGAGACTGGCTCACTGAGCCTTGTAGTGCACTACAGCAAGCTATGCCCTACCCGTGGGATAAAAGACAAATGTGCAGCAAATGAAACCCAAGCTGCACCTCCCCAGCCTGCTTGTTGCTCCGGGTCCATATCACTGCATTCAGCTGTCAGATTCACCGTGGAGTGACTCAGACCACCCACATTGGCAGGAAGCACTTTGTACAGCTCAGCCCTGAACCTGTCAGCTGAGATTGCTGTGAAGGACATCAAGCTGAAATGGTGAGGCAAGAGACACTTACACAGCTTATTTACCTATTTTTCTAAATTTGATTTGGGAGGGGGAGGGAAGGGAAATAATGCAGCAAGTGCAAAGAAAGCTTTTTTTCTTTCACGGAATTGCTTAAAAAGGCAGAGTGACCAGAATGCAAGGAGAGGTATGATGCTAAGGAGAAGAACTCTGCTCTTTCAGAACTTAATTCCTAATCACACTGATTTACTCAAGCATGCTCCCACTGCTATCAGTGGCTATCTGCTCAACCAGGAATGAAACAGCTGAATAAGAAACTATAGTCTGGGCTTACTGTAGCCTTTGAGTTCCCAGTATAGATGATGATGGGGTTTCATGCAGAAACAGGCATAGATTTTTGTGTAAATATTCATTACATTTTGGTTTGTCTTCCTAGGGTGCTCCTCCTTTTAAGGATGGGTGGCATCTTTAAGACTACACAGAAAATATCTGACCAATCTGAGACTCTTGACTCTGGGTCTACCATTCTATAGGCTGTAACCTAATCACAGACAGTCCTTGCCTTTTTTACCTATATGAAGTCTCTTGGACTGATTTCTATCAAAACGGTTGACATGTGTCCTTTCTAATGGAAACCTGGAGTCTGGCCTACTCCCCAAATGGCAAGTCATATATTCTCTTTGCATCCCCTTATTAAGCAGATTAGCTCTGGTAAATCACCAGTTGTCTAAGAGATAATGTTTGTAGTGGTCTCAGGATGCATTTTGCAGTATGATATGCCACAATTAAAGGAGATTTTGATTATAACTGTCCTACTTCAATCTATCTTGGAATGGCTATTTAGGGGTTGTAACTAGGTGACCTTAAGGTCCTTTTCAACCCTAACCATGCTATGATTTTATGATTTCAAAGCTGCTGAGGTATTCTTTAGTTCTGATTTCTTATATGAGGAAGCCTGAAGCCTTGGAGAGATCAGAAAGGCCTACCCCCTGTACCACAACCATCTCCAAGGGGAAGAAAAAATGGAATATAGTTGGAAGTGACTCCCTTCTGCAGGGACAAAGGGTCCACTAAACCAGAGAGAACCTCCCTTTAGAAATGTCTGCTGCCTCCCTAGGCCCTGGGTTAAGGACATCACTAGGAAACTTCCTAGCCTGGGGTGGCCTTCAGACTATTAGTTTTACTGCTCAAGGGCGGTGATGAAGCTATAATGCATTCTGCAAAAAAGATTAAAAGAGGGCCTTGGAATGTTTGGGGATCTGGAGTATAAGTTATTTTTCCTTCTGTCCTTCCAGTTGCAGGCAGTGACACTGAAAGAAACAGATGGACACAGTCTGGTAATACATGTTAATAACACCAGTCACGGCTCTGTGGCTGGTGTCACCAACACACTTTTGAGTAGAATAGCCTAGAATAGCCTAGATGGCACCAGGCCTGCTGGCCTTCCATCTTTCAGAAAGGGGGGAGAGTGTCTTTGCTAATGAGCTAGTGAGGCTCATTGGCAGAGCTTTAAACTAGCCTGTGACAAGTCATGGGATAACATACCAATGTTAGAGGGATGGGGTGCTAACAGGGTCCCTTAGCCAGTTGCTCTGAGTCATGCTGGCTAGATTGAAGCACGCTTGAAGTCTTATGGAGATAAGCCAAGGTCTGCTGAGGTAATAGGAACCAACAGGGAAACATCAGTGGGATACCTCAAAGGAAGTAGGAAGGTGGCTCAGCTGACAGCCCATCTGAAGTGCCTCTACACCAACATATACACCAACACATGAGCAACAAACAGGAGTTGGAAGCCACCATGCTGCTAGAAAGCTATGACCTGGTTACTGAAACTTGGTGGGATGAATCCCATGAATGGAGTGTGGCCATTGATGGCTACAGGCTTCTCAGAAGGGACAGGCAATGAAAGAGGGGTGGAGGTGTTACCCCCTACATCAAGAAATGGATAGAGAGCGAAAAGCTGCCTCTACAAAATAGCCACAAGCAGGTTGAAAGCTTATGGGCAAGAATTAGAGACTGATACAACAAGGGGAACCTTGAGGTTGGTGTCTACCAGAGGCCACCTGATCAAGCTAAAATCTATTGATGAAGCCTTCTTACTCCAGCTACACAAGGCATCACATTCATAAGCTCCCATCTTGTTATCAACCACCTGGTATCTGCTGGAAAAGTAGCACAGTGAGCCGTAGGCCATCCTGGAAAGCACTGAAGATAACTTCTTAAGCCAGGTTGCTCACAGAGGTTGTAGATGCCCCATTCCTGGAAGCATTTAAGGCCAGGTTAGACAGGGCTCTGAGCAACCTGATCTAGTTGAAGATGTTCCTGTTCATTGCAGGGGAGTTTGATTAGATGACTCTAACGATTGCTTCCAACCTAAACCATTCTATGGCTCTATGATTTAATGATTTAGTTTTAAAAAAACCTCAAAGTCTGCAGGTCAGGCAGACTTCCATTGACTTCAGTGGCATTTTAAAGATGCCAGTGGTGTGGGAGGAAGAGGTGTTAACACTTCACCATGGCAAATAAACCCTTAAGTTTCTTTTTTGGGAAAACTTCTGTGGGTCATTTCTTCAGTGAGCTGAACTCTGAATGTGATTTTTGTTAGCAGACTGTGCTGAACTTCTTTCTTGAATGAGTTTTGTCAGTCAATAGCATGTCTGCTCATAGTTTTGATTTGCACCAGTGAAATATCTGATGACTGTTTGTTTTGGTACTATTGACTGATATATATCTTTGTACTTTTTAGCAGACACTCTTCAGCAAAGACACTCTTGCTGTTTCTGCATGATCAGAAAGTTTGGTTCAAGGAATTCTGAAACATAAATCGTCATTGTTAACATGTGTCAGATTTGTCATTAGTACTTCCTGTTTCTAAAACTGTGCAATGACTTTTGACCCAGCCTAATATACCAGACCACATGCATTCCCAAAGTATATAGCATATATAGCAGTTTCTTCATCCAGCTGGTAGGAAGGTTGCAACGTGTGTAACTAGCCTGAAGTGATAGAGTTGGCAGCAAATTAATATTTAGAGTATCAATAAATATTGTTAATTAGACAAACTTTATGAAATGGGCTTCAAAGCCAGCTAAATTATGCATGTGAATTTCTGAAATGTATGCAGTTTTCTTGAAATGAAAATGATGTCAGCAATGACTCAGATGCTTATTTCATTCAGTCTTCCCTTCTCCAGTCTAACTTGTCTAAGAGTTCATATGGCAATTAATTGGAGACACTATTTCTCAAAGAGAACATCCAACTTCTGTTAAAAATCAAGGGCAAAACTCTCTTTTGAATTTGATGAAGAAAATTACCAGATCCAGCATTTGTAGCTACCAACTACTGCAAAGATTAATCTCAGAAGTTTGGAAGAATTTCGCCTAAAGCAGGAAAAAACATCAAAAAGGCAATATGTGAGGCAGAAAAAAAAAGAAATTAGGGAAAAGGAATCATTGAAGAGAAATCTGCATTTTTGTATAATCTTTATAATGAGGATGGATTTGAAAATACCAACTCAGCCTATTGTGTGTAGGCTTGTTGTATACGTTTATTACCCAAAAGTAAAGTAGCAAGTTATAGCTTTTCCTTGTCTTATCAGGTAGGTTTGGCTATGTATTGAATAGTTCCTTCTTAGAACCTGGAAAAATGGAGTGATGGCACAGGAGTGATTCTTCCATTGTTTACTTCCAGTAACAATGGAAGTAAATCCTATAACAATCCTATTACAAATATTACTGATACAGAAGTAAGACAAAGGCACAACAGAATCTTAAAAAATTGCCTTCTCTTATGTTAAGTTTTGATGTAAAAGACACTAGGTTTATTCACACTACTCAGTGCGTAAATCTGGTAGAACCCAAGTAATATTCCCCATGGAAGGATTTATGCGCACAAAAATACTAGCCAGAACTCTCCATATCCATAATCTAAAAAACTTGATCTAAATTCTTAATCATAATTTGGAGGAAAGAGTTAGAGGGCAGTGTGTGCTATGTCTGTTTTGGCACTGGGTTCTGTTCAGGCCCTGTATGCAGAGGAACAACTTCTGTGAAAAGTGAACTTTTGAGAGGTGCTGTGGGCTGAGAGACTTCTATTGATGCTTTTATTTGTCACAGTTTTTGTCTCAGGGCCAAGCCAGCCTAAGCCTGGATGAGATGTTGCGGATGTGACATCAGGTGTTGAGGACCTCATGAGCTGTCTTTTCCTTGCCTCTTACCTGCTTAAGTCAGATAGTAAGGTAGACTTATCTTGAGCAAAAATAGTGTGTAGTTTGGTTATTTTCTGTCATTGGAAATACAGTCTGTGTCACTGACAGCACATCTTATGTCCTGATTTGAGGAGGAGTTATTTCCCATGTCCTTGGCTTCCCCATATACACAACCTGCAATCATTTTCTTCACTAGCTTGTGCCATGAGGCTGGGTGATGTTCATTTCTGTTGTCTCTAGGCTGGCCTACCAGGCAAGCAAGAAAGCTATGAAAAGGCTGATTGTCCGGAGGTCCAGCTCCTTTTACAGCTCTCTTTAGTTTTTTGGCTCCAACCTCAGAGGAATAATCACCCAACTCAGGTAGGCTCCTATATGGAGTCATAGAGTTATAAATGAACACTAGAAGAGCTTTGTATAGAGACCTGGTGGAATAAGCGTGAACTTAAAAAGGTGTCGTGGTGTCAGCTGTCCTGAATGGAACATTATTTATGAGTGCCCTAAAAGTATTCTAAATGTTTCACTGTGATGGGAGAGATATCCACAGAACTCTAGGATGCTGCAACTAAGTTAATTCTCTGACCTGAACTGTAGAGCTGAGATTTCCTTTGTAGTTGATACAGCTTTATTTGATTTTATTTCTGACCAAACTAAACAAATACCTTTAAATTGTTGAGGTTTTCACAGGCTGCTTGTTTTGAATGATTGTTTGCTAGTTTAATACTCAAGAACATCTAAATTATGGCATGCTTGGGTTTGTTTTCATGGAGGTTTTTCCTGTTTTTTGCAACTTTCACACTTCCATTAAAAGAAGGGTAGAAGACTGAAGAGATTTCAAGATGGCCACACAAACACTTCTGGCATAGAGTTTTCTATGAAGACATATTTCCAAAATTGTCCAGAAGTCCTTTGCATACCTTAAACTTTCTTTCATGAACTGGAAAAGAAATAAAACTGCATTTTCCCAGGCAATGAATAAAGGGGCTGCAAACAACATCAAAGTAAATGCATGTGTGGTTTATACTTAAAGCATACCTTCTTGTTTTTAACAGAATCCTCCCAGCTCTTTTCCTGTTAAATTCACTTAAATAAGACATATTTTGGTGCTATGTATTTTTCTAAGCATTTCACAGATTTTGGGGGCATTAACATCTGCTTTTATTTCCTTGTTAATTCTTTTTCCTGACTCTGAACACAAAATATTCAGGAAAGTATTATTTCAAGGATAGGGTGTTTTTATGCTTTGAAATAGCTCCATCTAAGTGTATGTTGGGATATGCTCTTCATCTCGAAGCAAAACAATGAGAAAGAAAATCAAAAAACTGTATACATATGCAGAGATAATACTTTACTGTGAAAATATATTGTCAACGAGAAAAAAAAAGCACGAAAGTCAGAAGACTTGCAATCTGCACACAAAAAAAGACACATATAAGACAGGATCCTGGAGAAAGCTGTTTTATCAGTTAGCTGTAGGCTGTGACAGCACTGCCTAAAGAAATTATTTTAAAGTAAACAGTTGTGCTATATTCGCCTCTGATTTTCACAAAAGGGCAAGTTTCCTCCCAACTGGTACAGGGATTTGCCTAAAAAAGAAACCACAATGAATAGGGTCTCAAACCCTTTTTTTCTATACTACTACTTATTTAATTGTGAATTATAAATCACATTTAGATTTATTTGTTTAATCCTTTTGGGGTTACTGTCTTTCTGTTTGGGCAGCATGCATTTTGGTTTGTTTCTTCTTCTTCTACTTAGCTTTCTGGGGTAATAAACCTCTCCCACTTCCCTGAAGTATTACTTTAAATAAGGTAACATTTTTACAAGGAAATGATCGAGTCTCATAAGTAACATTCACTGCTGATACCTCCTGCTTTCCATGAAAGACACAGCCTTTTCAGACTGCAATTATACCCAAATGAGGTTTACCCAGACGAGGGAGATCCTGAAGTGCCAGTGAAAGAAGGGAGATTTAAGGGTACCATGCCCCCCACACACACACTAAAGAAGCTTGTTTAGAGGAACTTGATTTTCTGCTACATTATTCTAAGCATCTCTAGAGTGCTGAGACTTCTCAGAAAAACACAGTCATGTCGGCATTGTGCATTTGCAGGGTGGCATCAGTTCCTTAGCTGTTTAGAAGATAATTTGTTTGCATGGAGACAGGTCATCCCATGCCCTAGAAAATAGGTATAATTCACTCAGAAAATAAAGTGGTCTTTTTGTTTATGTCATTATACAATGGGTTCTGAACTGAACTCTGTAGAGAACTCAGCCTAGCACTGGGAACACATTTTTTGCCCCTGTGGAAGAAGCCAGGCTTGTTAATTATGTATCTGTTCTAGGAAGCACAAGGAACTCAGGTCTGTACTTCATTGAAGTACTAAGTGTCCTTTAGTACCGGTGGACTAATGTTTCTTTCTCCCAAGCTACTTTATCCACATTGAAAACCCAGCAATAAAAAAAGCGACAATAGCATTTAAGCCCATAGGACTTCAAGAGGAAGATTTCTAATTCTGGAAAGAAAGAAGGGATAAAAATGCTATATGACACCAGAGGCTTATGTATACACAAAGATCCTTATCCTGTTACTGCTCTTGACAGATTGCCACCAAGTTTTCCAAGGAAAGCTGGGAAGAAACAGTGACTATTTGTATATTTTCTCCTCTTGCTTGCTTGTGTATCATTTTACTTACAGGCAAAAGGGCATGGAAGAACAGCACAGTCTTAATCAGTTAATTATGTATAAATGCTGAATAATACACTCCAAACTCTTTGTCCTTTATTAGATTTATTATTTACTTTGTGATTGTGCTAGAGACTGGAAGCGTTATCAGAAACACTCATACAGCATAGTGAGAAACCTTTTTCTCTTTCATAGTCTTTTTTTGTGATATTTATTACTGGGACCAAGTTGTGAAGTGGTTTTCTAGGGTTTGTAACTCACAAAGCTCATCAATGATTTGCTGTCAGCTGCGTTTACCAGATCCCTTTAGAAGACATAAAAAAAAAAAAAACAACATTGCACATTTCTCTTCCAGTTATCCAGTTTGGCTTTGTCACACTCTTCGTTGCCTCCTTTCCTCTGGCACCTCTCTTTGCTCTCCTGAACAACATCATAGAGGTCCGGCTTGATGCAAAGAAGTTTGTTACTGAACTGAGGAGACCAGACACAGTAAGAGAAAAAGATATAGGTAAGCAATAAAAAAAACCCCAAACAAACAAAAACAAAACAAAAACAAACAAACAAACAAACAAAACCCTGAAGATAACACCAAAAATTTCATAAGACAGAGAAAAAAAAAAAATGATAATAAATCCATTAATAAGTTCTATTTTCACTTACAGGAATTTGGTATAACATTTTGAGTTGTATTGGAAAGCTTTCAGTTATCATTAATGTAAGTATTCCGCTACATCAGTTTCTAAAGATGATCTTGGGAGCTTATACTGTCCCCAAAAGTGAAGTCTCAATTGCTATAAAATACAATAAAATTTAAATTAGCTGTTTCATTCCTGTGGAAGTGTAAAATATGATTTAACTACCAACAAGATCATCATTCACTCATCTCATTCCTTCCTTGTGTTGCATAGAACAGGAAACCTAATTCATATAAGAATAACCAGTGAAGGGAATGTAACCAGGCAACAGTCCAGATAATTGGCAAAGATCACCTTCTTTCATACCTATGCCTTTGGCTTTTACTTTGCTAGTGTAACTTCTGGTATGAATAAAAAGGATGTAAATATATCATGTCCTAGATTCTAGGAACAGAAATTCCTTAACCAGATAGAACTAGCATTTGTTCTGGTGTATACAAGTATATGCCTAAACATAATTTCTATCACAAAGTATTTCTGTAAAAGTAGCTTTTCTTCTTCCTTTGAGTTGGGTTACACACTTCCCATGATACAAAATCTTAATGGAAAAATATGTTCTTTCATAGAACATAAATTATTTCATCAATATAATACATGTCCAGTATACATATATACTGCATTTATTGTTCTACATGTATCCCTTAAATAAAAACTTTCTGTATATGATTTAAGACAAAAAAGACTCTGCCCCTAGGAGTTCAATTATAATGCTATCTAATGTATTTTGACTCACAGATCATAAACTCATAGAATTTAGTTTGGAAAAGACCTTTAAGAACAATGAGTCCAAGCACAAAATATCAAAGATATCAAAGCATGTTAGAAAAGCAGATGATTTTCACTATTGAAGGGAAAACGTGTACAGAAGTGATACGCAGTTTATTTAGTAAAATAGCTTCTAACACAACAGCACTCTGTAGCAGTATGTAAGCTATCATTACAACTGGAAGAATTATAATGCCTCCAGAGAAGCAGTGTTTTTGATTTGGGTAGAATATTCTTCAATTATGGTTCAGCAGTTTCCAGGATTTAAGGTAGGAAATGTGTGCAGCCCTGTACATACACATAATTTTGCTACCCATAATTATGTACATTACCCATAATTGAGGTTTACAGCACTGATCTGTGCTGCAGCCTCTCTGTCTTATCCAAATATAGTTTGCAGATTTATGATCCTTGATTATTTTCTGTGTCAAACAGACTCTGAATATCTTTATTTCCTGGGGATTCCATTAAAATATCAGTTAGATCCTTTTTATTGACAGAAATATATGTATACCTACTTTTAAAAAAATACTGAATGCCCACATCTGCTTCTCCGTCTGAGTAAGACTAGTGCAGAGGGACTATTTAGAAAAATGTAGTTTTAAATGAATCTAATGAATTCCTATTGATATGATACTTCGGTGCTGGTTCACTTCACAGTTATACTAGTTGTACACCTGCATGTCAGATGTGTGGTGCAGAGTGGGAAAAGGAGGATGACTACCTTACACCCAACTAGTTTCTCTCAGATATTGTGTATCTACATCAAATTATAACAGTTAACTATTATGTCTTGTAGTTTTTTCAAAACTAGTGATAAACTTTCTAATGGCTTCAGGGATGGAAATAGTTGGAGAAATGTACATTACATTATTTGCATTGGATACTTTATGCTCTAAGAAATGCTGTACTTCCCTAACTAACCCTAGAGAGACAGAGCAGGTTACTGTGCAATTATATACATTCTGTACCAGGTCTGGCTATTTAACTTGCACTTCACTACTTTAAACTTAATTGAATGTGAAAATTAAAACTGAATTAACTTAATCTGAAGCACATTAGACATAGATTCATGACACTGTTGTTTGGTTGGGTTTTTTTTTTTCTCTCAGGCTTTTGTAATTGCTGTCACATCTGATTTCATTCCACGCCTTATGTATCAGTATGCATACAGTCAAAATGGAACCATGCATGGCTTCATCAATCACACGCTGTCATACTTCAATGTTAGTCATCTCAAGGCAGGAACACAGCCAGAAAACTCCCCATTTGCACAGGATGTTTTATTTTGCAGGTAAAGTACTTCTAATAAGAGTTTGCATAGTCAGAGGGCATTTTGTCAGACAAAACTTTTCCAAGTGGGAACTGGCAATATTTTTTGTTTTAAACAGTTTGTTTTAATAATACAGCTATTAGACACCCACTGATTAGAACCAGGCTTTCTTTTTCTTTATTAAGCTCAATATTTACTTTACGGAGTCTTCAATATGTTCTGCCCATCTTTAAAACCTTCAGCATTCCCCATCTGCATGTCTTGTAAGTTAGAGTCATCTTTTTGGACTAGGGGAACAAGGCTTAACATCCTTCAAAATATGGTCCAGCGCTCCAGTAGTACAGATACCTATGGGGTACTCCAAGTTTGCATGAGGAATTACTAACATGGTTCCAGGACTCCCAAAGTAACCTTACTTTCTAATAAGAATATGCAGAAATTCAGGGAGCTGTTTTGCCTTTTCTTGCGATACTCACTAGTGAATACTCAGATACTGGCAGAAAATACTGCTAGTATTGTAGATATTGTAAATATCAAGTAGTATTTTCTGATCAGAGCTTCAGAATTCTTTTTTTTTTCCTCCCATTCACTTGAATTAGTTATCGTTGATAAATCCGTATTTAAAATGCAGATAGATTTCTTCATTATTATTTCCAATAACCCTACTTTTCTGCATGTCTGAGGTTCAGAGTTTCTTAAGAATTTGTATTTACAGAGTAGATAGAGACAGGTAAGGCAGCTGGAAGGTTTTTTGTAGGCTTACCATTAAGTCGTAACTATTAGTCTATTCCACAAATGAGCAAGAACAGCTCTCAGCTTGATGTAGAAAGCTTGTAACTAATGCTTCTTAGGATGCACATATTTGTTCTACCAAATCTTTGCCTTCAGGTTAAAGTTGGGGAGAGAAAATATTTCAAACAAATCAATCTTTTTTTATCAAAAATACCCTACATAATTCAAATAATTCTAAATGTTTGTTGATTTTACCCTTCTAGAAATAAATGAATTTAGAAAAAAACGACTTAAAAGCAAAGAGAGAAATTAATTTTGTCATTATCCTTCTAACAGGTGCTGTGAATCACCCTTCAGAACAGTACACTTCTTTCACTGATTATTTAAGGGATCATATTCTAGCCAGATTCCTGAAGTAGGCAAAAATTTCCATTGCTTCTGAATGACTGAACATTTCTAAATGTAGGCTACATACCTATTTCCCATGAAATCAGGGTTTTTTTTTTTTTTATTTCATTCTGATTTTTTTTAGGGAATAAGATGCTTTGCTCAAGTAACTTGAAAAGGAGTAGATGGAAGTTCATGAGGCCTACAAATCAATAGCTGTCTAAGATAATATATTAAATATTGTAAGGTAATAATTTTCAAAAACCAAGTCCTAAAATAGGCATTACTCAGTGTAGCTTGCACATGTTTATCTTCTGCTGCTTTGCAAGCACACTTTAATCATATTTTGGATCCCATTGATTTTAAGCAGAGTATATATCTCACCCAACTATAATCCACAAAAATTATTCATCTCAGTTCATTCACTGGAAGAAACAGAGTAAATGTAGAGAGAAATCTGGCCCCCTGATCTTAATGAAGAAACAATAAAGAAATAATTCTCTTAATAAAGAAATAATGAAGAAATTTATCTGCCCCCACTGCTCTTAGGATTGCTTTGGAATGTACCTACCTTTTCACCTTTAATACAATGGAGACTAGGTGCACACTTAAGACTCCTAAGTTTGAATCAGATAAAGAGAGAGCATATTGCCTGTGTCTTCACACTCAAAGAGTTGGGGTCAACTGCTCGATGTTCAAGTGGAGACCAGTAATGAGTAACAGATATGGTAAAACACCTTAAACCTGGTCCTCTTTCTCAAAATCTTATTCCCTCTGAGCTCTGCTATGTTCCATTTCAGTATGTTGCTAGGAGTTATTTTTAGCGTAATATTAAATGTGAGAATATGCAGCATCTCTGTACTTTCTGACAAACTTAGAAGTCTGTGAAAAGCTTTTCTCTTTTCAGTTCCTAGCAATTTTTACTCTGTGTCCCCAAATTAGTGTTTTCCTTCATGAATCTTGATCTATATAGTTCTCCTACTTCACTGATACTTGGCTACTTTCACTTTGCTGCTTTTTACCTCATCTCTGTCTCTGGCCACTATTTATGATGTATGACTGCCAGTGTGTTTGGAAATATGTTCAATCATAGCAGTGATTAAATGCCCTCCTCTGACTATCATAGATTCAACAGAGCTAAAATAAAGAGAGAAGGGAATAATCTACACTAAATATAAAAGCGGTCCCTGTCTGATAATATCAAATCTATGTTACTGAGGGAAAAAAAAAATAAAATAAAAATAAAATTGATTGCAAAAAAGGAGCATATCGTAAATATTTGACTATGGAGTGGTTTGAATGAGAAATAACTGTTAGAGCATTTCTGTTCCATTACCCTGAAACAATTAGGAAAAGATGCCAGCATTCATATTCACTGTTTCTCATTATCACCCGCCTCATTTGAATCTTATCAAAATCTCAGTTTTGGCCAGAGCCATCACTGTGATAAAATATGGGTTATCAAGCTTGTGCCCCAAGAGACAGGGAACAAACACTGTCCCTTAAGCTGGAAATAAAATCTGTTTTTCTGTTTCTGGCAAATATGTTGGGAACAAGCTGACCTCTTTTATTCTTAGATTTCTGTGACCTCTGGAGATAAATGTGGTTACAACAAGCCTGCATTTTGCTTCTTACGGGCATTGAGAGAGATTAAGGTATCTTAAAAATAACCATAACAAGCCAGGAACAACTCTCCCACCAAACATCCAGAAAACATTCTTTGAATATTTTGGGCAGCATTTTCTAACAATGCTGTGAACTCTTTGACACTGCTTCCAAATAAACATTGCTGTAACACCATTCTGACGCATAGCATTAGTTGTAATGTTGTTTTTCAGAGAAAAACATTTGTATAGCTGAAAGCAAATTCAAAGCAAGTCTTGCCAGGTTATGTGACATTTTATTCATAGAATCATAGAATAGTTAGGGTTGGAAAGGACCTTAAGATCATCTA
>JBAFWW010060601.1:0-25938 GCA_036873685.1 Agapornis canus | reverse complement strand
GCAGCCCAGGATACGGTTGCTTTCTGGGCTGCAAGCGCACACTGCAGTCAGCTCAGGCTCATTTTCTCATCGACCACCACCCCCAAGTCCTTCTCCACAGGGCATTGTCATCTTCTCCAATCTAAACAGCAACTTGCACAATTACTTTAATGAAATACAGTTCCATCAACCATGATACTTGTGATCTCCTTTACCTGTGAGTGGAAATGACTGTTAACATTCATCCATCAGCAATGAAAAACTGTAGCTAATTGGCTAATATTTCCATTTGCTATTATAGGACATCAGGACCCCTCCATTTTGCTGATTAGGGCATCAGAACCCTTGGCTGACCTGCAGAGGTGATTTTTAGCCAGGTTGCAGCTTGTCTTGGTTCCAATTGCTTTAATGTTCATTGGGTTTCTCATTTAATGGCTTTCATTTATGTGCTGACTTGGGTTCAGGAAGTGTTATTCATTCTCTGTAGAACAATTACTTTACAGAAATCATTTTGCCTTTCCAGCTTTCCTGGGCAAAACCTCAGTAAAGGCTAAATAGTTCCTCACAGCTCAGGAAAATAGAATGCAAAAAGAGAAGGAAGCATCCTCTGGAGAGCACAAGCTATGAGGGAACTTCTCGCAAATGCAGTTCACTGGCCTGGTCATCAGAGGTCTGTAATGGGTGCCTCAGGGTAACTACTGTGCTCTGTTGTGATCTGGGATATCACCAGTAACTCAAACCTGAGACACAGAGTTGTTGAATCACAGAATAAAGGGGACATTGCTTTATTTGTGGCAAAAGACATTGGGAGCTTCCTGGGAAAAGAGAGGGAAAGGGCCCTTGAGGTAAGTAAATTGTTAGACATAGACAAGTGCTCAGAATTATTCTCAAAACTAAGCATGTTTGATTACTCTCAGTTCTTAGGGTGAAACAAAGGAACAATGACTAAAATCATCTGTCTCCCCTCCTCCATCAAGGAGACCTGCCCTACCTCCCCAGCAGTGTGAACACCCTTCTGAGCTTGCTGCAAAGCTGCCTGTGACTGTCTGGGGCTGTTGGACAGGGGCACCATCCTCAGAGGAAGGCAGCTGCTCCTTGGCAGCAAACCTCCAAATCCATGTTGGAAGCTGTTGTTCCTCTGCACATCTTTTGGACATCCATGTTGGGAAACCCTTTGCTTTTGCCTCAGCATTGCGGAACATGGGGAGAGGGAAGGGGATGCCCTTACTCCTGTATGGGAGTAAAATACCAGCTATAGGATTTTTGCCTTAGATGATGGAGAAGTTGGTGAGTACAGGTGCCCTTTTGGTGAAGTACAGGCATGAGTCCCTCTTGCTTTGGGGAAAATAATGACTTCATCACCTACATTTGCACTAGTCATTTAAAATAGAAGTTCAGCACAACAGCTTGGTCAGTTTTGTGCATGAGGCTGTGATCGTGGAGCAGCACTGACCTGTGCACACAGCATGCATGCCTTCAGGGTGTGTGCATCTCCAAAGCAAACCCTTATGTATGTATTTAGGAGGGGAGCAGAGAGCCAGCAGCACAGTTCACAGTGTATCTGTGCCACAGCTCCATGAACAACCCAATGCTCACTATTGGGTTGGTCCCCAAAGGACAGAGGCAGGAGCACTGTGGCTGTGCTTGCTCCCTGGACTCCCCATGAATGAGTGAGGTATGAGTTGCTTTGTCTCCCTTTTCTGTGTTGGGACTGGACCTTCTTACCCCCAGGTAAGCCAATGTCCAGGGATAACATTTTACCCATCCCAAAACTTGCTCTGCTGGAAACAGGCCATTGCCATGAGCACTTGTTCTAGCAACCAGGGAGGGCCCCATAGAGCATTGTTGGGGGCATTCCTGGCCCATGGTGGTTTGTGTGGGAGATGATGGCTTACCCCATTAGGAGCTGTTTGCAGTTGTTTTTAGCTTTGACAGATTATTTAATTACCTGGGCTGAATTTATTTTCAGTCTGAACGTATGCCTCAGGCGGAATATTTTAGGAAACTGTTGCACAGGTTGGTCAGCTGCTGCTGGCATGATGGAAATGCACAAAACCAGGGTTTATTTTCCCCTGATAGAAGCAGGGGGTTGCAATTGATCTGCAAAGGCACAGCAACTCTGACACCACCTCAAGGGCTCAGTGCTGACTGTCCTGCTCCAAGAGGGTGCTGCCATTGGGCTCCCCCCAGAGCTCACCCTGCTCCTTTTTGTTCCTCTTGCTGGCTGTGGAGTTACACTGGGATAAACTGAGGTGCAGAACTGGCCCAGCACATTCTTGTGCTGCATGAGAGGACTGTGAAATTAATTTAGCTGCGAATGTCTATTCCTTCCTAATTTCTTGGTTCATTAATTGCCACATGGGGATGCCGCCTCCATGCGATGCTTGGTTAAAATGAGCACTGTATGGTCACAACAATCAGGTACCAAGCAACATTTCCCTTTATGGGGTTAAGTGTGTTACACATGGGCACCCAGCCCTGGTGCTGGGAGAATGAGTAAGTGACTAGCGAAATGCTGTGTCCCTGGAGCAACTACCTTCTCCCAGGTAACCAAGGGAGGGCTGTGGTGCAGTCTTTGCTTTTGGCACCTCACAGCTGGTGAATTGGAAAACTTCTTCTATCTGGCCTTGTTTATTCAGAGGACAAGGGTTAATGCTTTTCAAGGCTTAGATTGAATACATCATCTTGTGTTTAAGTAAAGGCCATTAACACCATGAATCACCTTTACCAGCAGCACTGCCTACAGACTAGTATCTTGTTGCTCTGCAGTTCAGCTGGGCCTGTTGCTAACCCTCAGGCACACAGGTAGGCACCCTGAGAGCCTGTCTATACTTGACCAGCAGGTTGCAGCTGAGCTTTGTTTTCTGTTACCTTTTTCGTACAGTTTGTGAACCAGTCTCCCACTGGTATCTGAGGACAGTGGAGCAGCATCTTTGCCTTCTTTCTCAGCAAAACAGGCAGAGGACTTTACCCTCACTGCCCGTGAATCTTTCAGCATCAGTCAGCAGAAGTCACCTTCCATTTCAACTGCCCATGAAGAAAGATATAGTCAATATTTCCACCCTCCAAACACTATGCAAACTCCTTATGGTCGCTGGTAGCAGAGACAAATTAAAGCACTGTTGGCTTTGTGGGCCAGGGACCACCTGAATCTGAGTATTTTTTGCACAGCTGAGTACTCAGCCCAGGCCAAGCAAATAATGAGTAATGATCATTAAATAATTAATGAGGTGCTAGCAAAAATAATGGCAGCATTGTGAAATGTAATTTGTCTTCACTAATGATGTTCTCTGGAGATTAGATACTCCTGTATTCTGTCTTGTAACTTCATTAAAGCACCAACATGCAGCTGACTGCCAGTGAGGAAATATATGGCTTAGTTATGCGTTGTTTTTCTTAAGAACTCATTATATATTGCTTTTCTGGCCATTAGCACTTAGCTTTTTGGCTTATGTGGAAACTCTGTTTTCCTGAACTCTGCATTATCCCAACCTTGACCCAGTAGTTCACACCATTTCTGATTGAAAGATCTTTTTGCAAGGCCATTTACCAGCTTGGCTCAGAGCTGATGCTGCAGTGAAATCATCTAAGATAAGATAATTCTTATCTCAAGAGTGAATTAAAGAGTAAGGTGGCGAATTAGGGAATCAGGCTGATCTCTTAGTATCATGGCTTACTGATTTTCAGGCTTCTACTGATTTGCTAACACTCACATATCTTCCAAGGTAGGTGCAGGCCCCAGATAGCAGATTTAAGGCTGCTGGCATTTAAGTAGCTTTTCTTCTTATTTTTCTCAGAGTCTAAAAATTAAGCCGTAGCCTTGTGGATTCCACAGTTTGCAGGCTGAAAAATCACTGATAGCAAGCTTTTCTTGAGAGATTGGTTCGTCTTCAGCCTGCAGAGGTGTCATAGAAACTATTTAGGTGTTTAATGGGAAATGGAGGCTGGGGTGTGAAACGTATCTCTGCTGTGACCCTGGGTCTCTGCAGCCACTGGGGTTTGGGGCTGACATAGTCCTTGTCTGGTTCAACTACTCCAGGGATCAGACCAAGTGCTTCAATAGTTGAATTCATGGCTTTTAAGTCTGTGCTGTGTTGTTAATTCACCAAAGACCCACAGGTAAGTCACAGCTAAAAACTGGTATTGCCACTGGCCAGAGATGTTCTTGGTTGGCAGGTGCATGAGCACTCAGCTTGCAGACGCTTGCAGACAGTGCTCAGATCCCATGCACAAGTTGGTTTACTGTCACTCTTCCCCTGGCTATTATGTTGAAACAACTGTAAGGGAATAAAATCTTGTTTGATATAACTGCAGGGAATATGGCTTTATAAAATAACCTCCCCATTATGAGTCCATATCTCATTGTAAGTTGTTCCATTTTGACAGCAAGAATACGTCTTGTACAAAGTCAAATTTCTGTTGACTCTTACCAGTGATTCAGGCAGTAACCATCTGCGGTACTAGATAAGGACTCCTGAATTTTCAAGATGTAATCCATAGCACACATTTCTTATAACTCTCTGTTGGCTACAGTTGTGTTGTTATAACATGAGCCTACCTGTGTTTACAGTGATAGTGGTTGTATTTAGTACTTCTGGGATGTACAAAAAATGATGTATGAGGTCCCTAGAAACAAGCTGCTTAATATGCCACAGAGCTGTTGTAAGGAATGATCCTATATTTCCCTAATTTACATGTCAGGAATTGGAGAAGTCTGTAGAGATAGAAAGAGAAATTTCTGTTCACTTGGTGCAGTAAAGCGGCAGCTTTATAAATTGGGAGCTAGGGCTGGGGGGAGGGAAGGGGACAAGAGCGAAGCCTCTAACCAGTTTGGAAATACATTTTCTTGGTGCAGCACAAAGCTATGCGGTGGTGTTAAACAGTGCGTTTAAAAAGAGCAAGATTGAGTCCTTGTGCTTAGCTTGCAGAAGGACACATCACCACAAAGCGGTGCTGCGGCTCCTGCGCTCCTGCCTGCTCACAGCCGCTTCCCCCTGCACTGCTGCATGCTCTCTGTCCATCTGTCCTACTCAGAGGCAAGAGGGAGATTGCTCAGGAGTGCCGAGCATCCCTGGAACTGCTGCTGGGTGGATTGACATCTCCTGCCCTCCGTGGTGTGCTCAGTGATATGGTTGTATTGCTGGAGGCTGAAGCACAAGTGTTCTTTAGATAACATGATGCATACATGAGATGAGCACTTGGGCTCATCCTATGTATGTATCTCAGCTACAAATTTCTGTCGAGTTTTAAGAGACATCAGGCATTTGCTTGCCTATAAGTGTGGTAGAGCAATGTTAACTCTTTCTTATGCACTGCAAATAAACTGCAGAGCTTGTGCTGACACCTGAGAATGAAGCAATCGCACTGGCAGGGCTGGGCTGTGGTAAGGTTTTGCTCCTCTGTGCTGTAAACCGTGAAGCCGAGTTTCCCACGAAAAGTGAGGCATGCATGAAGACATCATAGCCAAAACACTACAGGCATTTTCTTGTCACAAGAAGACCCGATCTCTCTCCATAGGAGTTAAAATTCATCTTGCTCCATGTTCAGTGGTGCCCTGAGGTGGGAGATTTACTCTTCCAGTGCCTTGAAACTTACTCACATATACAGTGATGCTTAAAAAAGCCTGCCTCTGTGTGAGGAGGCTATGCATGCAGCAAGGCATGATGTCTGCTCTGCAGAGGTGTAAACCATCACATACAGCAGCATTTAACCCAGTTGGGGTTTGGGTTTGTCTTAGAGCTCCTTCAGGCACTAATGCTGACTCCTAACTTGCCTCAGAGTGAGTCACAGTCAGAAAACTCAGCTCACTGAGGCATTTCTCTGCAGGGGAAAAAAAAGTTCAAACCAGCAGCTCTTTCCCATCAGAAGCCTGCAGTCACATCCTTTGACAGCCCCCTTGTCCAACCACCCTGGCCCCCGCAGCAGCACAGTCACAAGGTGAAGGCTCAGCCACTCTTCATCTGAGCCTTGCATGGGCAGCAGCTGTGGCTGCTGTCACCCAGGATGGAGCCACTTAGGAAGGGCTGAGCAGCTCTGACACCTCTCCACCTCTAGCTGTTGCTGCTTTCCTAAAAGCCTTTTATTCCAGATAAAAATCTGTCTTGTTGTATGGACTCCTCATGTTCAGAGTGGCTCAGCTGGAGAACGGTTGTTCTTTCAGGCAGCTCAATTCAAGAGCAGCAATGACAGGATTGTTTAGAAACGGTGAAGAGGACATCTTAATCTTCCAGGCAAATTTCAAAGTTTTCTCTTATCTGCTGCAAAGGATCTTTTCCAAAGCTTTGGTCTCAGGTAACAGCTTAAATGTTATGGGAGTTGAGAGTTTGTTAACCCTTGTATGTGTATACACACACACTGCTGTCTGGTTATCTGCAGAGTGAAATCTAAGCAAAATCCATGTTCCGGTATGAAAATACCATTTCATTTTTCTACTGATGCTAGGGTCACTGGAACTAAAATGCACAACCCTGAAGCATTTAAGGGTTGGTGCTTGCAGTAGCTTCAATTCATCTCCCTGCAGAATTAGAGTCCTCTTTCACAAGATTGTCTTGTCACCTAGCTCTTTGCTTTATCTGTGTGTATAACTCACCTGCTCACATCATCAGTCTTCCTTGTATACATTTATGCTATTTATATAGTGTTGGGTGTCTCTAGAGTATTGTTGACACAAATTCTGTTACCTCATCATAGTAATTCTGTTTCTTCCAGGAAAATACCAGCCTGCCTTAGCCTTCTCAGGGTGTCTCTTCCTTTCACCAGCAGCAGATAATCTCTGTGATGACAAATAACTTGTGAATGGTCCCTGGGGCAGATTTTGTCTATGCTTGGCCATGATAAATGGGAAACCAACAAATCTTAGGATCTCGGGATGTTCATTCTTGAAGGTACAGTTTTCCTTTCTCTGCCCAATTCTTATTTCTCCTCTCAAAGACATTTTGATTTTAGAACTTGTCTCTGGGCTTAAAAGTTTCTGACCTTGAGCTCTAAAACATTATCAGAGGGAAGATGGAAGGAAGAGGTTGCTTCAGATCGCTGTGTGTTTATTGCTGCATTCTGGTCTCTGGCATGTTTCTGCTCACTGTCTCCAGGTACATAGTCACAAGGAGTAACTAATGTATGTTTTTAGAAGAGACAATCCCAAGAAAAAAATGAGCTTTACCCAAAGCAGCAGCTGAACTTAGAGAAACTGCATGGTGAAACCAGCCAACCGTCCTTGTCCCACACAAGCTCCTGTAGACAGTTAAGGACAAAACCATACCATCACTAGAGACAGTCCTTCACAGAAGAGACTCTGCTCTCTCAGTTCTGGTCCTCAGTGCAGAGCACAGAACACCTTTGAAAGACAAGATTATGGACTACAATTTATAACTTCATTTAATACTAACAATCAGGGACTCGGCAGAAGTGGTCTTTTAAGGCACATTGCAATTTTCAATATACTCTGTTCCAAGCTAAATCTCTGTGGTCTCACAGGGAGTAATTACCTGTTGTGCCTTGTGTCCTGCAGAGGATAATCCTCTCCTATAATGGGAACATGTCCCTTTGAGCCATTTCTTGTCTTTAAACCTTATTAATTTTTCCCTTTTCTTTAGCTGATGGCAATTCATCTCTGCAAAATAACATGCTATAATGACTCTGAGGGACACTACAAAAAATACTTGAGGTTCACTTCAGAAACAATGGCAGAGTGACAGTGAAGGTGAATGAGGAGGGTCAAGAGAACTGATTCCTCCCCTGCTTAATCTCATCCAGGATTCTCAGCAGTTAATGGCTGAGCAGGTTCCTTGCATCTAACTTCTCAGCCGTGAAGCAACACTCAGCTGAGCTTGGTACCTCTGCAGCATTCCTAGTATTCACCTCCACTTTCCCACCCCTCTTTATCTGGCCTCCCTGGATTCATGGCCAAGAACCACCCTTGTTTCTTAGGAGTAAATCATCCCGTGTGGTTGAAGCTGACTTTTTTGGGAGCCAAGCCAGCACACAGTGGCCACAAAACAACCACAGACTGGCTTTGCTGCTGCTGGTTGCAAACAGTGCCTGGAGCTGACTTCACTTGGACGCTTGCTGGCTTCCATCCATGGCTTTCTGACCTGATCAGCGGAGCAGAACGGTTAAGCCATATAAGTGCAAGGCAGGGGTTGTATTTTGAGTTATTTCAGATTATCAAACTCTCAATCTTTGTATCTGGCATAATCATTGTTTTATTGCCTGTGTCCTCTTTTAGCTAGAAGCACACTCTGGAAGTGGACAGAATCATGGTGAATCCAGCTCTTGCTATTGAATTCCTTCCCAAATGAGGCTAAATTCTATGTTAAAGGGTTCTGACTACCACAAAGATGGAGAGAGTGAAGATAATTGTAAGAATTATATGAAAGCAAAACCCTTGCCTTGGCAATTGGCTTTAACTACTAGTAAGGCTATGACTAGGGCCTTGACCTATTTGACCTTTTCCAATTTGTGGAAAAGAAAGTCAAATGATGGAACCACAATTCAGAAGTATCTACTTTGCCTGTTGGATCAAACAGAAAAACATATAATAAGCTCCACTGACATGGAACTTGCAACTCAGCAGATTTGGACTAGAAGGAAGCTGCAAGTTCTTAGTAGACCATTAGTTAAACACTGCAAAAATTAACCTAATAGTGTCATAGCTTCTCTGTTGCTTGCAATTTTAAAATTAAAGGGGAATTTGCTTACTAAATGTAGCAGAGACACTGAAAATCTCGTCATTGATTCATAGGCAGAGAAGCAAAATTTCCCTTTGAATCCAGTAGGGATAACTCATGCAGAAATTTTTAGAAGAGATAGTAATGTCAGGAAGATATTTATCAATAAATGAGAACTGAAAATCTATACCTGCTTGTGAAGTGAGTCATTCTGGGTGATGCTCAGTTACTAGGCTCTAATGCTGCCTGCAGGATTTTAGTGACAGCACGAACAATATGAGTGGTGCAGTTTGAACTGGAGTGTGTATTCATATGGGAAGCGAGTGTTTAGTCCTTCTGTTCACATTTGTCAGAGCCCAGTGACAGGATGTGATTTCATATCGTGATCTGTTGTGCACACTGGAAATTTTGAGAAACTAACAGATCTGTCTGCAAGATTATTCAAATAAGCACTGCTGGGGACTTGTGCTCTCCTGTTCCTCTCTGGTTTAGTTACGCATTTCAGAAGTACATGAAATGCGTGTTAGCTGATCCTGGCTGTTAAGCCAAAACTAAGGCTGATATCTGCCTATAGGGGTAGTCCTCACTGCTGCGACAGGACTGGACCCTTGGAAAAAGAAATAGTTGAACCTGTTTTGCTGAATATTCCATCATACACTCCTGGTGGGAAATTTTTCCCATCATGAAGTCACTAAAATTGTCTTTGAGAATCAATGGGGCTTTATGATACTAAACTTGACATTTCTGAATTTGTGGCTGGATCCCACCATTTTATTCAATGAGCAAAGAAGCGAAGCAGTGACTTCAGGTGCTACTGGTAGGCTGCACATCCACAGCCAACAGCAAGGCTCTGAAGGCTGGGAAGAGGATGTTATTGCTGTTGTTTCCAGGTCATCTTTTTGAGATTCAGCTGACTTCAGTGCAATGTGCTTGGGACTCCTCATGGGGTCAGGAGGGAGTTAATGAGCAGCCTGGTCAGCCTGCCTGGGGACCTCTGAAGGTGGTGTTCACCTTCAGAAACTATACAGGGTTTGGCCAAGTTGGATAGAAGATTGTCAGGAGCTGAACTGGACATGTCCTCTTTTTACAACTATTCTTAGGTTGAGTCTGATGTCTTGGTCGGTTAGTTGTTTGGTACTTCTTTTGTTATTCTGCATGGTGGTCTTGGGGGGCTGTTTGAAGACTGTGGAAGACTGGGAAATCAAACCCCAGATGTTTCTTATTTCTTTAAGTTTATTTGAGGTTTGTAAACCTTGGAGCCTGTGAAGTTGCACTGCTGCTCTGGAACCAGGTAAGGAAAGGCGGAGGGGTCTTGGTAGGAATAGGATTAGGTTGGACCATCACCATGCTAGCAGTAGGGCCAGGGGCTGTCAGCAGCCCCTTCCAGTGAGGAATGTGGTAAGGGAGGAAAGGAGTTGGACCAAAAAGGTGTTAACACATCACCAGTTCTCATATGCAAAGTAGTTGGGAAATACTACTGTAAAATAGCTCCACCTGTAGGTCAAACAACACATAGGGTCAAGGCGTGCTTAATACCTTGGCAGTTGTCTACTGACTAGTATACCAAAGCGGCTGAGTGCCTTGTCTTTGATAATCTAAATAAACATTTTAGGTATTGAGAATGGCAAACACGTTTATTGGTACAGACTAACAGCCTTTAACTTCCCCTTTCTCTAGCTAACCACATTTGGTAAAAGTTTCGTTTTTCCTAACAGTCCTTGAGGATGCTGACTTCTCAGCATAATGTAAAGCTGGCTTGTGATGGCCCGGTTAGGAACCTGGGCACCTCCACTGTTATTTGGGCAAAAAGCAAATATTTATATTCAGAAATAGGATATGAGGTTGGCACTGGAATCTGTCACCAAAGTCTTGGTTTGTCCCTGCTTTAACAGAAAGCCTTTTAGATCTTCAAAGGATGTAGGATCTTCTTTAGAGCACAAATATCCCTTAGACTCTGTTCTGCCACAACAGTCTACCGGCCACCTCAGTAGAAATATTTACCATCTTGACACAGATATGAAAATGAGACTGAAGGGAAAGTCAATTGTCCAAGGAAATGTTTCAAGGGAGAAGTTACCCAAGAGTAAAGTGAGTGGGAGCTGAAGCCTTGCCACACTGGTCGATCTATGGAGCTGGTAAATTCCCTGTATTCTGTTAGGGAGGAATCTCTGGCTGGTATTGCTGGAAGCAGGGGTTCAAGCTGGCTGACAGTGAAATTCCAAACAGAATATCAAAGACTTGACTATTAGCTTGTGCTAAATTCCTGCCAGATTTCTCTCATAGATCAAATGACCCTTTAAAAAGGGAGGAATTGATTCCCCTGGAAATATCCTCTGCTCAGTACTGGCCTTTCATGTATGTTCCAGCTTGGGGGTGAGATCTGGACCTCTGGGATATGGCACAAATGTGCCCCTTGAAGCTTTCTGCCCTGGAAGGAAGCAGCCTTGGGGTTGCTTTAACGTACACTTGGGGCTCAGCAGGCCCCACAGAGTTCCCCAGTGTGGGAGGCATAAAAAATAGGCTTAAATTAAAAGGAACTTAAACTCTTCTCACCTAAGTGCTGCAAGGGTAACAGATATTTGCATGCTAGAATTCAATAAACAACCACACCACTGGTCACTGCAAAAGTGACCAGTATGTGTGGGAGAAATCAGCATTCTCTAACCATCCTATTTATTCTCACCTGTTAATAATTTTCTTCATATGATTGATTTTGAGCATTTTTCATGACAAATACATAAGCAGCAATTTGCCAAATGGCTGCTAAAAAATGTAAAAGCTCTTCAGGTTCTGCTTGTTGGTAGAGGGGTCAGACCCATAACAGGTCTGCATAGACAGATGTTGTTCATTAAAACAGAACTTCCCAAAGGAACTGATTATCCAAAGCAAGCCATTCTTTCACTTTTGCTCCTCTTCTTGCTCTTTCATATAGTGCAGTTGTTGGATTTATATGTATTTTACACAAGCAACTACAGAGAGAATGTAGCAACCAAGTGAAAGAAATGGGAAGTCAAAAGGCATGTCTACAGCTGGATCTGGTTCTAGAAAACCTGTGAGAGAACAAGGTCCTTTATCTATCAGATGAAGACACTACATGATGGAAGGCTTGGAAGTTTGTGTTAGCAAACTTACAGCAGGGACAGCATACACAGGTTTTTACTGTAAGGTAAATCATTGTTGCATTAAGTTCTCTGGAGTATGAGATCTCTGCTATTGCACGGTGCTTTCAAGTTGGGGTACACATCTTCCTGAAAACACTGCTGTGGATGAAGTACGAACCGTTCCTGTGGTGGCAGAAATCATGAGGTGCAATTTTGTGCCCCTTTTAGCACCTGGGTGAGATGCTGCTGGGATGTTGAACATCGTGGTCAGCCGTGGTCTCTGCCCAGCCACACTGATTGCTGGAGAAGGCTTGCAGGACACTGTAGCAGAGGAGTCTGTTAATTTTTAAGGCAGATAAAGGAAGTGGCTTTGCTTGCTTTTATGGAAAGTGCTTCCAAAAAGGAAAGGCAGCATGGTAGAGCTGTCCTCCATGAAGCTACCTGGTGGAAAGTTTAGTAAGTGGTTGATACCATGCAAGAGATCTCAACATAGCAGCTGCAGAGTGTGAGAGGGAGGAATGTAGGAGGACTGGAGGAATAAAAAGCCCTAAGAATAGTCCTTGCAGTCTCTCTGGGCCTTTCTCCCTCTTCTGAAAGTTTTCCCTTTCTGGCAAATGCTTCCACAGTAGCACTTAAATGACACTTTGGTGCTTCTTACATACACAGATGGTGCTACTGTGGTTTTGCCTTGAAGGTCAGGCAACAGCTTCTGCTTTTGTGCAGATTCTGTGCTGATGAATGGGAGAACTGCTAGTGTAGAGGTTAGAAAACAAACAGAATTAATCTGTGGCATCAAGCTTGCTGTACAAAACATGTTTTCCCAGTGTGAACACTGTATGGCTGGTGTGTCATGAAAGATGGACACTTCTTTCTTATCCCACTTGTAGAAAATGAATATCTACATTTCTTACAAAGAAGTGAGCTAGGGTTTAGCTTTCTCAGGGAAGGAACACCAAATTGGATGATCGCCTGTCATGATCACTTCTCGTTGACTGCTGCCTGAGGCCAAGCGTTTTATAAATCTTAATGGGGCTTTACATCTACACAACTGTTCCTCCTGTCCAATTTAAGTTAATATTTCTAGAAGTATCTTTGCAGACTCTGCTGGTTGCTGCTGTTGTCCTGTTAGACACAGAAACCCACAGGCAAAAAGTTATTCACCTATGACTAAGAACAGACTCTTGTAATCCTGTCCTATTTGAGTTCATAATGCTGAATTTGCTTCTGTTCCATCCAGCTCTGCACTGGGTTCAGAGGTGACAGCCATGGGGCAAAGGTTCCTAATGCAGCAGCTACAGGGCATTTCATTTTGGAGTGATGCATGCCACATCAAGAATGCAATTGGTCTGTTGTCATTAAAGCAATTAAAAATACATGAATTAGGAGGTTTGCCCAACAATCAGGTGCAGCGAATATCTCCCAAAGGATCTTTTCTCCTTGCAGCATGAGGATCCGTACATTTCATGGATAGGTGTGTCTTTTTCTTTCACATCTGTTGAAGTTCTGATGCCAGGCATTTAATTACAACAAATCAAACAACAGCTGATTTCTTTTGCAGATCCTTTTATAGTATGTGAGGAAAGGAATTAGATTAATGGGTGTGTGAAATAAAGAAGGCTCAGTGGATCAAAGCTTGCTCTGGAAGGGATGACATATCCCCACCCCCATCCCCTGTGCTGTTGTAAGTGCCATGTGTGTCTTGTTGCTTCAGTTGCTCCATGTGGAAATGAAGGAAAACATGAAGAATGAGGAAAGCATTCACTCATTTGGATAACTATTGAGATTAATGTTTCCAGTGGGTGTAAAAGGTGGTCAAGCCATCACAAGTCCAATTGCTTGGCACCCCCACTCACATGTGTGCCAGTGAGTGGTCCAGGCAGCTGGACCCCATGAATTTCAAGGGCTGGGCAGCCTGGACCTGGGCAGCATCCACTCGCTGCTCTGTGTTTTATTCTGCAACACTCATTTCCTTCTTCATGCCTCCTATTCTGAGCATCCTCTCAGGGTGTAAATTCTGACATGTGTTTGCCCAAGTCTCTGAGCAATGATGGCTAAGGATTTGTGTGTACTTCTGTTCTGTGAATCTTCATAATTACATCTTGTTTGTGGTTGCCTGGTTTCTTGTGTAACCCCTTGAGGAATTATGTGCCTAGAAGGCACAAACACAAGCTTTGCAAAGGGAATTTTTAACTATGTTTGCTTCATTGCTACATACAACTTCAACTGGAGATCTTTGCACAATACCCTGAGTCCTTAGATCCAAATGCATTCATCTGATCTTGCCCCCTTCACAGTCTGAAAGCCTCCCTGTGTACCAAATACAGCAGTCTTCTCTGCTGTCCTTCTCTGTCAGGCTCTTTTATACATGTAGATGCTGCTCTCCAGCTGTTTCATCAATCCTATTGCACATCCCATCTCCTCTTTCACATATGCCTGAGTTGAGCAGCTGGAGCTCATCCTTGCACCCAGCTTTTGGGTAGAGAATTCATGGATGGTGTCATGACTTAAGGTGCTAGATGGTCTATGAGCAGCTGTGCCTGTGCAATGCCTTCCTCCTTGTGTTTGTTCAGAATGACAATCTTGATGTTAGCACTGCTCCCGGAGCTGATGCTCATTTCAGATGAAGTTCATGGACTGACTGGACTTCTGAGCACAAATTACAAACATAAGGAAAAAGGTGGAGAGGAATTACAATTCAGTGCAAACTCATCCTGCTGTGTCACACAGTGTGCTCTCTCTGACAGACCCCCACTACCTGTCAGGATTGATATTAAGAAATGGTATATCCTTAATTAGCCAATTCAGTTGATATCACTAATACTAAGAAACAAGGAGTGTCCTGACTTACTGGCTTAAAAGCCCTGCAGTTTTGGCAAGCTGTTTTAATGCTGTGTTGCTACAGCACAGGAAAAAGGCAAACCCCCAGGATCAGTATGATCCTGTTTCGTCTATCAAGGGTCCCTGTGATCACAGAGCATATTTCTCACCCTGCTCAACATTTTCTGCGGGAAGAGCTGACATAAGTTGGCAAGGACAGCAAGCATCCACTCCTCTCTAACAACCACCAGCAGCAAAATCAAAACCTATTTGATAAAGTGAACCCACATCCGATCATAGCACCCCGCAGTGCTGTTTTGCATTCCTCCCCTTGGTGTTAACTACGGGCTGTAGTGTCATGCAAAGAGAAGCCCATCCCTCACAGAAGCTGAGCATGTTGCTAAGGCAGATCTATACAGCTTCTTCCTTTTAGTGATGTAACTATACGCTTTCTCCAAGGTGAAAAGGGAGCTGATTGAACACATAATCTATTAGCCATATGTTCACATTCATGCTACGGTATCAAGATTAAATTGGTGCCTGGTGTCTGAAACAGTAGATTTGGTGGAAGCAGAAAGCACTTGGTCCAACCATGTGGTGAGCTGTAAGACAAGGCAGAGTTAGCAGCATGCATGATGCATGCATGAGTGCCTGTAATTTAATGGATGACTGCATAAAAATTTTCCCTGTGCAACTATATGGATGTCTCCTATGCCTCCAGTCCAAGAGTCTGATACCTTTCTTTTTTCAGGACCTTTTTTTATACTATGGAAAGATTTTTCTTTCCATTATAATTTGCTTTGTGCTGCCACCTTTTTCTGCCACCTAAAAACATAAAGCTTCACAGAAACGTGAGTGCAGACCTGTTACAACTCAAGGACAGGTACAGAGAGAGGTTAGAGAAAAGGAATTGAGAAAGAACAGGGTTTTGGTTTTTTTTTTCCCTTTGTTGGTTGCAGATAATTAGGTTCAGCAGGATAGAAGCTATCAGCCTTCCAGTATCTGAAGTGGGGCTATAAGGATACTGGGGAAAGACTCTTCATTAGGGACTGTAGTGATGGAACAAGGGGTAATGGGTTAAAAGTTGAACAGGGGAAGTTTAGACTGGATATAAGGAAGAAATTCTTTCCTGTGAGGGTGGTGAGGCACTGGAATGGGTTGCCCGTGGAAGTTGTGAATGCTCTATCCCTTGTGGTGTTCAATATCAGGTTGGACAAAGCCTTGGGTGACATGGTTTAGTGTGAGGTGTCCCTGGCCATGGTAGGGGGTTGGAAGTTGATGATCTTAAGGTCCTTTCCAACCTAACCAGTCTATGGTTCTATGCTTCTATGATTCTATGAAATAAACAAAAAGTCTCCCTCATGTTGGAACAGATAGAACATTTCTATTCTGGGCATGTTTAACAAAAGCAAAGCAAATGGCAGTCTAAACTTGCAGATTATTCTGGAGAAAACAAAAAGCCCCATCACCAGTTAGCTTGAAGGCTGTGCCAGAGTTGAAACATCTTTTCTTCCCACAGAAAGATGAGCTTGTATCTTCAGGTGAGACCTCTGAACATCAAGTATTAAAATATTTATGGCAATAAACAGGGAGTCGTTTTATATCACTGGAGCAGAACCAATAGGAGGGAAAGCACAGAAAATATTCCGGAATACTTTCTGTGTTCTTGGTAAATTTAGAGATGAAGATAACTGTGGGATATTTTAATCCTTGTCTCCAGCTTGCAAAAATTTTTTTGATATAATTTCTAGAAAGAAAATTCTTGGAGGGAGGAACAAAGCAAGAAGGAATAAAATATACCTTTTTAAAGAACACAGACCAAGGCTAGGGTGATGAAAGCTCTTCACCTGAAAACTTGATAGATTTTTTAAAAGCACTAATGGGAAAAGTTAGTTTTTCTAACCCATTTGATGTATCTTTTCTTTTTTTTTTTAATGCTTCACAGTAAGTAGTTTCTATTATCTGTCAGAGAAAGCATACCTGCTTACTACTCTGAAGCAAGATCACAATTTAATATTATCTCATTTGTTAAAACGACAACTGTCCCTGAGAAATCATTAAAACATTCTTGATTTCTTTCAATACATAAACATAAATTTTAAAATATTTTATATTTTCATTTATAAACATAAAAGACCCATGTCCATCTAGCATGATGCTACATAGGGGGACATGCCACTCATTTGATTTCACCAGTAGAACTACAGAAATGTCAGGTATAAACAAAGTGTTTCTCTCCTGTTGTTGAGTTTGAGAGTCTCTCTCATATATGGAGTATATAGAAGCAAATGTGTTAGTGGGACAGGATGGGAGACCACAAGCTCTTCATGGTTCAAATTAGAAACAAAGCGTTTTTCCCACAAGCTCCTGGACTCTTCCAGACAGAAAAGCTCCCAAGAATATTTTCTCTTTTTCCTTTTTTTTTTTTTTCTTTTTTTTCCCCAGAATATCTGCATTAAGAAGAGGCAGCGTCAGGCAGTCTATAAATAGATCAGTACAGTATGAACTTTTGAACTGTGAAATCTGGGGGATGTAATCTTCCTGCTAAACAGAGGCTTACAGCTGATATTAAATGCAGTGATAGCAGCCTCGCCAGTGTTTGAACTGTCTATGAGAGGAAGAGAAATTGTGCATTGTTGTTAGCACTGTGTGCTGGTGTGGCAGCATTAAGGTTGTTTCAGAAGCGCTTGCTGCACTTGAATAGGTTGGTTTGGCTGTTTCTCTTCATGCGTGTTTATGCATAAACATACTGTGGCCAAATGGCTTATCAGCATTAGATAGCTAGAAAAAAAAGTCGTTGGATGTAAAATAACTAATTTATCAGACATTTAGATGTTATGACACACTCTTTAAGGAATGGATTTGTTGGAGCAATCAGCCTATATTACTATCAGAATCACTTTAGTGCAGCAATGCTGATTTTCATCACCTCCGTCTATCTAAAAGGTGGTAGTACCACCTGTAAGAGCTTACAGCAATTCCCCAGGTGCTGTTGAGTGTCTGTCCATCGCACTTTGAGCATGCTGAGGACAGTACCCCCTTTTACACAAAAAGTAGCTGAAAACCAATGTCACTTCCCCATAAAACTTATGTTATAAATTAACATTCACTTCATGGCTAAATCCTCATGGCAAGAGATGCTGGTGGCAGTTTGTAGGCAGGGAATGGAAACCCCTCAGCCCATGCTTGAGAGGTAAGTGTAGTACTTCTTTTTCTGGTAGCATCTGTGTGTGTTTTGAGTGTTTTAACTGTTGATGTATTCAAGCAACCATTGTAGCCATAAACTGGACTAGACACACATAAGCCCCTTGACTCCAGGATCTGGGATCCTAAGGAAAAATGGCAACATTGGGATATTCAGGAAAATCACATCAGCAGGTTGTTTTCCAGGAGCTGGAACAACTAAGGACACTGTGACTGCACAGGTGAGGAGTGTCCACAGCAAGGTGCCACAGTGGAGATCCCTCCAATTGGAGACAATTACCAAGTGGAAGCACCTGCTCCTCCAGCTGCCATCTGGGTAGATGTGAGAGGTTTTAACCATGGTCCCACCCTCGTAGAAGAGTGGGAATGGAGCTGAAAGGGTTTGGCTGCTGGACGGGTAGGTTGTTGTGATGTTCCCTCATGGGTAGCAGCAGTTCTGGGGCCTCATGCATACTGGGGCTATGTTGATTTTTCCTACCCATCAGTCTCCAATGTGAGGATCGCCAAGCCATTCAGGGAAGGAGACCTTCCCACAGAGGCCTGGTCTTATCTCTGGAAAAGGCTGATTTGTGGGCAGCAAACATGTGAGTAACACAAAGGCTACCAAGACCTTTGGTTCTTCTTGGTTGCATGAGGGGCTGAGTGTGCCAGGATCATTGCTGGGGGCTCTTGGGAGGGTAGGTTGTGCATGCTGAGTGCTTTCCCAAAGCTAGCAGCAGCTATGGGTGCTCCCTTCTTACAGACATCCATCTTGATAGTGGAAATTGCTTTTAGTGTGTGGTGGGGAGGTTTTAAACACTGATGGCTGGCACTCACCTGGCTGGGTGGTTGGTGGTCTCTGGTGTGGCAGAGACCACGCATCAATGTGGTTTCAAGTGTTCATGTCTTAATGCTGATTCTTTTCCCTCTTGTACAAGTGTTTGGGTTGTGCTTCCTGTTGGATTCCATGTATGGTGTTTGCAATAGCCCTGTGGCATGGAAGTGTGTGGCTTACCCTGCCTGCAGCTGCACCAGCTGTTTACACATGTTGTGATGTATAACATTCATGAGCATCTTAGAAAAGAGTGCTTCTGATGCAGTTTGTTCCTTTGTTTTTGTAACTTGGAGCTTGTTGAAGGCTAGAGCAAGTAAGGACCTTTACCTCATTGTGAAGGTGGACTAAGCAGGGACTTCTCTCTGAAAGTGTATGAATGTGTCCTTTGGATGCTGGGTTTACTTGGTGGGCTACAAGTGGAAAACAAGCCAGATGTGATACCTAAGTTTAAGCTTTGCAAATTAGCATGGACTCCACAGACCTCTGAAATATGGTCCTGAGAATAAGATGCTGTTCTTCCCAGTGAGTTTGCCATATAAATTGCTGGAGACAGGAGCTTCATTTACTTTACTTTTGTAGATAGACTAAGGTATTGATTTTTTTTTTTTAATTTTTGGCCATCCTTCTTTTTAAGCCTGAAGGAAAAATTCAAATAAAACCTAATTATATCTCTCTGTTTCTGAACAGTTTTGGAAATTGCAGAGCAATCAATATTAAGTACACTTTACACCAATTTAGAGACCTGTTCTGTCCAGGCACATGTTTTATAGAGCTCTGATTTTTGTGTAATTTAAGCTGAAAAGTAGGGTAATGTGGATTTTCTGATTAGCTTACGTTAAGTCAGTGTTCATCCACCTGAATATTTTTAAGAGCTTGGCTTTTAAAAACATGGGTGTATACATCCAAAGGAGGTGAATGAAGGGAAGATAATCTTTTTAGAAGGATGATAGACAAGTGGATTAATGCAGAGTTTGAGATTTTGTGAGAAATTCAGGCACACAGGCTAGTGTTGTAGGGAGAATTTTTACTTGTGAAACTGTCACTTATTAATTAAGTTAATGTCTATGGCGCTCTGAGAATGCAAAGCACTATGTAAGTGCTAGATATTATTAATGATGCCAATTTTGAAAGGTTTACTGGAATAGGCTTTGCAGTACAATATAAGCTAATGTTCTAATGCTTCACTCATTTACTGGGAAACAATCAAAAATAAGAAAGTGGGAATAGAAGGCCAGCAAAGGCCAATGGACTAGATGGAGTACTTCATTAGGTGCTCTTTGTAAGAGCTGCCTGGGAATAAGGTTATATCAAAAATAACATGGAGTGAGCTTTCTCCTCGTCTTCTAGAGCCCTTCAGGGAAACACTCAGGTGTACAATGGGCTGTGTCAGCTTATTGTGACTTTCAGTTGTCCTGTTAGGAGATGTATTGGCCCTTGGTAGCTGTAATACAAAGAGTTGTAGCCATATTGCCAATGTGTCCCGCCTGTTGCCCATAGACTTGTTTCTGTCATAGACTACTAAGGGGAATGGGGTAGGATGTCAGCCCTATGTATACCCCAAGAGTGCTTTCTCCTCTTGGGGAAATCCCCACTGGCCAGTTAAATTAGTTTGTGGCCCTTGAGTTTCTTGCCATAAAAGGGTTGCAAAAGGGAAGAGGTGTTTCTGGTGTGGGCTGTATTGGTATTAGAGCCTGAATAGCTGCAGAGAGCTGGTCAGTAATATACCTGTGTGTGTAAAAAGCACATATTCAAAAAGCGAATAAATTATCTTTCATAGTTCAATAGGTCCTAGTAATCTGCATGTCATTTGGTTACAGAAGCATAGCTGTGTGCAGGTATCTGACCCAGGAAATGGGATAGTTTCCTCAATGTCTTGGGCACAATTCCTTTAATAACTCTAGGCAATGCTTTTATTCTCTGCACAGCTATCAAATCTGACCTCTAAAGGGAACAGTCTAATGTTCAGATGCTTTTCTTAGGTGCTTTTTAAGGTATTTTTTCATTACCAGGCTTAATTCTCTCCTGTCTTGATGGCTTCTAACCAGTGTAAAACACTGATGTACAGATGAAGGCCTATAGATATCTGCATAAAGACATCAAAAATTAAAATCCTATGTGTCCTCTTTCAGACTTTAAGCAGTTTCCTGAAAAATCAAGTCCAGAAGATGTCCTACTGGCATGGTCAGAGGAAGGGTTTGTTCACCTGAATTGCTTAAGGAGAAATGTATGGGTTCTTCTGCAAGTTTGGCTTTGTTCTGCTAATGTGTTGAGATGCATATGCACCCACACCTACACTCAACAGTTCCAGCCATATGAGGCCAGCCACTCTGCTGTTTAATTAAATTCATTTGCTGGCTGGCAGACACTCCACCTTTCAGTGCCATGTAGATTCTGGTTGTGCTGGGAGGACTTCAGGGCCAGTTTTGTTGTTAGAGACTGAATTGTGTCCTTATTTCACATGAAGTTTGGTATTGTGCTGCATTACTTGGACATTGTGAGCGATTCTGGGAGAGAGATGATGTGCTTATTTTGAGGGTCTGGGAAATTCTCTTTCAAAGATAATAACAGAAATGGAAGTGGACTCTAATAAAATAATTTCCTTTTCTTTTACTATGTCTTCAGCCAGTTACCTAACAGTTGGACTTGATCAAAGGCTGTGGGGAGCTAGCCAGGACTCAGTCCTTCCCATGCATCCAAAAAAGTAAAAAGTAATATTGTTTTTTCTTTTTCAATATTGAACAATGAAGAAGTGTTCGAACAATATTGCACTCTTTACCAGATGAATTGGTGATTTGGGTAGGAATGGCTGCTTAGAATAAGTGCTTTCATATATCAAAGCATCTAGAAAAATTACCGCCCTCTGCAGGCAGGTAAAGTGGAATGGTACCTTGTGTGCACAAGTCCATTTTTTTCACCCCTTTTGCTTGCACATCAGCCACTAGTCAGGTGTTAGTCACTGAGTAAAGCAGTCCTGAAGCATTTAGGGGGAGCAGCTTTGAAGCCCTGCTACTAAGGCTGCAGAGAAGGGTTTCTGCCTTGGTCTCCTCTGAGCTGGCTCATCTCTTGATATCCAGATGCCTCCTGAGTCAGTTGGGTTCCTATTTACAGAGCAGCAGATCTGGGGTTTGTAACCAAGTAGGTTCACACTATCAAGACTTTGCAGGCTATTCCCCATGCAGAAAAGGAAGCAAAGGAGCACAGCAGAAATAAAAATAAGAATGGACTCCAGGAGTTTCTGGCATTCTAATATGGCATGGGGAGATATAAAAATCCAGGGTCAATGACTGGATGTTTGTACTGGAGCTGTATTAAATGTAAGTTTTATTGACATCTGTGCCTTTTAGGGCTCAACTTTAAGAACTACAACCTTAAAAATAAGAATTAAAAAAAGCAAGCCTCTTCTTCTTTTTGAAAGTGCAGTTATAGGCTGTAATTCTAAAACAGGTATATGGGCATAAGCTTTGGATGCTCTAGTCACTGAATATGATACAACCAGTACATCAACCCTGTCACAAAAGCACAAATAGTCAGAATAGAGTCCTTAGGGCATTGCTGTCTATTAAAAATCGGTTAGAATAATTCATGCTGCAAAGCCTCATATTCAGAAGAGTATAAACATATATCACATCTTACAGATTTTTTTTTTTCCCTTCTTGGTATGAGTCAGACTTGGAGAATTATACAGCAAAACAATGCACTGTAAAGACAATTCCCTGAAAACCTTCCTAAATAGGAGGTGGAAGGGAAAGTTATTACTTAGTTCCAGAATTGTTTTAACAGCTCTAGTCACACCTTTGTTATTAAGTTTGGAGCATGTTGTGCAAGAGCCAACAGTCTGGCCTGTATGTAGAGCATATAGGGGCTGTGTCTGGAATCAGGCTGAAAATGCAAATAGCGCTTTCTTTTCTGTTTGGTTTCTCAACACAAGTTAGAGCAGCTTGCACCAACTGGTAAAGGCTGCAAAGGACCGTTTTGCCAGCTGGGAGGTGCAAGGGTGTAATAATGCTGCTGGCTCCCTGTCTGTGCCAGCCACAGGGAGGAGAGTGGCAGAGAAGCCAATGTATGTCTCAGTGTCACTGAAGAGCAGAGATTTTTCCACAAACCAGGCTCAGAGACAGCTTGTGCCACTTGAGAGCAGAGCATCGTGGCTCTAAAATAACCAAAGACCTGCCATGAAATATTTACACTGTGACTCCCAGTGTACTTTGATTTTAATTTTCTGAAATTTCAAGAAAACCCCATTAAATCCAACTGATTTAAGTCATGGAGAGCTGACTAATATGCAGTTATCTAGGTTGGGATAAATGGCCTTGGGAGTGAAGGAGTTAACTGACCATCATCAATTACAGCATCAGAGGGGGTGATTAGGACTGAAATTGCAGGGAGGTTTTTAATTTAGCCGAGTAGAGGAGACTCCCCCAGCTTAGCCAAGCTCATCAGATCATATACTTCTTACTGCTTCATCCGCTTACCAGGCACTGCCACTCAGAGCTATTGTGCACAGAGAGGGCACTGAGCAGACAAGATGATATAATACTACTCTGTTGTCCAGAAATCCACCCGACTCACTGTCGCTTTGCTTGCTGCAGAAGTGCCTAGCCTACAGAATTCTTATAAAGACCCCCAAATCAGGAATCAATCAGCAAATGATGTAAAGGAAGAAATGGCATAGTTTTAAAGCTTAGCATGAACTAATTTATCTGCCTGATTTCCCCCCTCCGCCCCCAGCAGAGTCCTGCTGAAGTAGCTGGGATTATTCCTTGGAGTATAGACACATACAGGCTTATGTTGTGTTAGGATCAGGGAATGAATCAGTTGGATGCATGAATTTTCCTGGCTCCGTATGTATTCAATAGAAATGAGGGGTATGGAGGGCAATGTATAGACAGCTTTAACTTCTCTGGTGTGCTTTCCTGGTAAAACTGGTTAGATGGATCTCTGGGCATTACATTTGGAGAAAGGCAGCAAAGAGTCCCTGAAAAGCTGTTTGAGGGAGGGGAAAGGTGGTATGAAGCTTTTGGGGGAGCTGCAGGCACAGGCACCAAGGGGAGAGTGTGGCTTTAGGATCTTGGAGGGAAGACCTGCCTCTGCTCAGCCAGGTTCTCTACCCTCTTCCCCTGGGGCTTCTGGCTTGGTACATGCCTTATGTCAGGCTGTCAAATGGGGGGAGAGAAAGAAAAACATCTCCTACATACACCTGACCCCCTCCATGGTTCATCTGCTCTTATTTTGTACTTCTGGTAGAATCTTGAGTGTTTTGGCTCTGGATTTTAGAAACTTGGGGGGGAGAAATGATGGGTGGATGCTGTTTATAGAGTCAGCCTTCATATTCTTTCTGGGGAAGGAAGAATAGGGGGAAGCAGGACAATAGTAATCCTATCAGAAAATGTTCAGGATGGGCCTGATCCAAAACTCAGAGGTAGTTGGGCTTTGGCATAGATACCCATGTTTGCAGGCTGCTTTTGTGTTCCTAGGTCTTGAGACAAACCCCTCTTCCATTGGAAGCTTGAGAAAACAAGAATTGGAATCGGGCTTATACTGGTGTGGTGTAGTGGGAACTTGCAGCAGCCCTTCATGCTCCTTCCCTTGGGTTTAGTTGCTTGTAATGCTGTAGAGCTCCTGCAGCTGAGGTGTTTGGTGTGTGATCATGTAATTAAAGATTGACTCATAGCATGCAGGTATCTGGAGGCTAAACCAGTTGCCCATGAAACATTCAGCAGTGTTTTCTATGGTGGTTGACAAACCGTTTTTATTTTGATTTTTTTGTTAATATGGCACTTTGTGTAATCATGGAGACACTTAGCAAGTAACATCAGTCACCTGTGTAACCCTAATGAATGCATGGAAATAAAAATAAGGGGCTTTTGCAAAGTATTAACATTGAGCTGCTGTTTTTCAGTATGCCACAATGCTGGAGGAGACTTGGCAGCTCCATCAGCCCACCCCTAGTTTTGAAGTATGGCACATACCTTTTTTTCCATTGCTGAGGAAGGATAATTGGAGCTAGTCCTTGAAATGGTCTGTAGTGAGGCAGTAGGTATTTTAACTTCAGGGTTATCACTGAGTGAACCCTACTCCTGATTCAAACAAACCCCCACTGATTTCAGAGTTATGCCTGAGTGCAGGGAAGATCATGGCTTGGGTAAACCTTTGTGTGACCTACTGCTGATGTGTTTCTACTCTAGCCTACAGTGGTTGTGAATTGTTGTGTTGCTGATATAAAAAAACTTGGAAATATTGATTACTAAAGCCATTTCACAACTGTCAGTTCCTCCTGTGTGGTAAAATCCATATTATTCATATAAGACAAACTGGAAAGGAATATCTACTTCCAAAACCTAAGAGCAGTCTGTGGAACCACAGCTGCTTTGCATGCTCTGAGCAGTGGCTCCATATGGCTGCTTTGCAAAGGTGGAAAAGGAGTCCTTTCTTGAGCAGGACAAATTTGGGGCTCTTCAAGCCCTTTTGCCCAGGTCTGAGTGTAGATCCATTGTAGGATCTGCTGTGAGAAACTTTATAGCTAAAGGACCTGGAAGTGTTTTTTGTGTTAGAGGCAAAGTCTGAATTTCCCGGGAATGGCCATAAAATTAGGGTTTAACACACAAAGGTCTTGTAGATTGCTAGAGGATCTCAAGTAGAAATTGGAGATGCGCAGTGTTTCAGGGGAGCTGGGCTCTTTCTTCTTTCCTCTTGCATATAAACTTAAGTTTTGTAAGAAAACATGATTGCTTTACTGAGTTGTAGGAGATCTCATTATGGGTCCTCTGTGTTACCTGATGCTTGCATGAGGTTTTGTAGACCCCAGTGCAGACACCACAACCTTTACTGGGACCTACCAAAGAGCCTCAGCAAGTGGAACTTTGACAAGTCCATGCTGAACGTTGCTGCCGGCTGTTTTTCAGCTGTCTGCTTTTATTGTAATCTATTTTACTGACCTGTGAGTTATTGCATGTCATGGCTCTGATCTGATGTGTGCACCAGCTGCTTGTCTAGAGCCATCATACTCTGTATTTTGGGCTGCAACTATTTCTGTGCTTCTGTTGAGTTGGTGAGAGTTGTACCATGGGCTGAAACCAGTGGGGAGACTTGTGTAGAGTCTAACTTACTGCGTGCTTTGGGAAAACTCTTTGGTCTAAGAAGGCACTGATTCCTTCTGCAGAAGGACATGAAAAAGAAACCTTGGAGTGCTCAAAGCTACTCAAAAGGGCATTTCTATAAGGGCAGCCTTGCAGAGAATTCTTCTCACAGAGCCTTAATATACAATGAAAAGTCATGCTCTAACCCTAGGAACAGACACATCTTCTCATGATGTTTAATTTCAGTGATGTTCAGGCAATAATGTCAAAAGCTAACGTTG
>JBAFWW010060600.1:46154-47807 GCA_036873685.1 Agapornis canus | reverse complement strand
TGGAACTGGATGATCTTAAGGTCCCTTCCAATCCTAACTATTCTATGATTCTATGGGAGAAAAGATACTTTCTTGTAGACAACAGAACAATTTTCACTAATATGAATGCTTATCTTGTGTTTGTGTCCATAAATATAATTTATTCATAGTTACTTAGTCTGATAGTCCAGTCTCAAATATTTTTAAATAACATATATTGTTTGATAAATTTTGGAAACTCCATTTAAATTGCATACAAATGAATCTTCATTCATAACAAAGTATTTATTTAAAGTCTTGGACACACTTTTATTAATATTGTTGTTCAATTTCAAAAGCCTGTGAAATAGGTTCTTCCACATGCCAGTCAAAGTGTCAAAATACTGCAAAAAATGTGCTTTTGCAATATACAATTACTAAAATTACCAGATACCTTGCAAAAACCATCTTTTTCCCATGATAGTCTGGAAGTTCTGATCCCGATAGATGATATGCACACCAATAACTACTGATTATGTTAAGTCTAGTATTCAGTACATCACAAAAAGCAATTTTGAGGTATTAAATATTAGTCAGAACTGGGAATAATTTCGGCACATACTAAAGGGCTTGTAAAATCATCTCATTTAGAGGCATTTATCCAAACCAGTTCATCTGAAGTCTTATTCCTAAGACATGTTCAAATTGCATGGATTTTGTAGCAAATGAAAAAAGGGCTGATGCCATTGTTACTAAAAAAAAAAATCAAAGATAGGAGTTTCAGCAAGCTTAGGTTATTCTTTTCACTTCCTATGATTTGTGTTTTACCTCATTTCCTAAAAGGGCGTTTATACAGGCTTCAGATGCATCACAGATGGCAGTAAGGTCATGTCCTCCCTCCAGTGCCAGCACAACACGGCCATCCGCTAGCTTCAGCAATTGCTTGGTTAGGTGACCAAAACCTAGTATTCAAATACAGTAGTGCAAATAATTAAAGCAGAACAGATATTACTGGCATATTTCACATCTGCTGCATGAGAATATATAAGTTCACGGATATTGTATAGGGATCATGGGATATATTTGGTCCAGTATTCTGTTTCTGACTATGGCCCATAGTAGATGCTTTGGAGTTAGGTATATGGAATTCTGTATGTGACAGATGTAAGATAATATCCCTCATGCTGAATCCTAATAGCCTGAGATTAGTTGAAACATGAGGCTATCTCTCTTCTAACCATCGTTAACCATTATCATCCTGGATTATCTTTCTATTTGCATATCAATGTAGCATATGCCCATGTTATTTAGAGAGATCTGACATAACCCTGGAACTTATGACATTGATAAGACAAAAAATATTTGTAGTTAATACTATGATCTAATTAAAAGTAATTGTATTTTTCAAAGCAGATGACAAAATATTTATTTAGAAATTGCTTCTTCCCTTGTATTTGGGGTTTGTGTATAGTGTGCAACCATAGACTGAAAAATAGTAGGAACATATGTTACCTCTTAGGTCCATTTTGAAGTGTTCTGGAATCAGCACTAACACTTATTTTGATTCAAGGTTTTCGTATAAGTTGAAATTATCCAGAACTTTATAGATATCTACCAGTGCTACTCACTTCTGACCAACAATGTTCTAAGCAACTGCACAGCAGCCAAAATCAATAGTACTTCATTTTATGTGGT
>JBAFWW010060600.1:3654-41154 GCA_036873685.1 Agapornis canus | reverse complement strand
CTCCTTTGTGCTTTACCTGGAAGCTGGCTAGGAAAAAGAAGGGAAGGAGGGGAAAGGTAGTCTGACTCCCTTCTTGTGGTAGCAGCAAGCTGCAAGATAGACTGAAGCTGTGGAATTTAACTTCATGCTGGTCTAAGGGCTTTTATTATCCTAGTCTCTCTTTCATCATCTCAGTCAAGCAACTCAGACTTTAGGGGTCACATGCTCCTTTGGATGTTGACCTTAGTACTGTAACCTAAAATCTGCTGGGTGTTCTCAGGGTTAGGACAATGTGCTCTTTCTGACAAAATGTTGCAATTAAACTTCCAGGGGTGGGAGAGGGAATGATTTAAAATGATGTAAACCAAGAGAAAACAAAAAAGAAAGCATTCAAAATAGTAACAAATACTCTGAGTATAGTAAATAAAGTATGGGGGAAAAAGGGAACAAAGATAGCAACATCAATAAAAATCACAGGTAGGAAAGCGTAATGAAGATTCAGTATCAGTTTTTCTGAAACAGCACCCTAAACTGAAACAAAATTGCCATATTTTACAACCAAGTAGTGAGGAAAAAAGCTGGAGAAGTGCAAAGTTACCACTTTACCAGCCTGCCTTTCACTAACCACAGCATCCTTATCCCAGTGCTTTCCCTAAACTTAAAAACTTCATTATTTATCTCATTGTTGTACTTCGTTATTACACCAAAAAATGATGTTTTCTGTAATGCAAAATACAGAACTGATTTCTAGGAGAATAATGATCTTGGGTAATATTACCAGCCTGCCTATTATATAGTGAAGTTGTTTTAGCAGTCAGACACACCACTGAAAAAAACCCAGCCACAGTCAATAAAAAGGCAGTTCTACCAACCTCATCAATAAGAGCTTATTACCACATGGAATTTGAGCCTTGTGATTCAGCAGAGTAAAATTTCTGCATGGATATTCACTAACAGGAACCAGCCTGGCAATGAACAATAGTTTACAACATAATCAATAGTGTCATAAGCTTTATTGTATGATTACTGTTTTCACTGAGAATTAGTTCCCCTCTTTTAAATAGGATGGTCTCAAAAAAAAAATTAACATACATTTCAGAAGAAGTGTGAAAAAGTTTCATGTCTGTCTCCAAGAAACAGCAGGGATGATTTAAAAAGGACCCCTAGAATTCTCAGTATCATCATTGAAACTGAAATGCACATGATCAATTTTAGGGTTTTTTTACAGTTAAAAGCGATGCAGACAAGTATGAATAAATGGCAAAAGGTTGGAAGACTTTCCTGTACCATCACAGAAACTGTTCATATCATTATGCTTCACATATTGGTGAAGACCAGAAAACAACTGGAGTTCCTGAGCCCAGATGCACATTCTAACCATTTCCAAACTCCAACATGGATCAAGACCTGGAAAGACAAATGGCTTGCTTTCCCCTCTTCTCCACCTCCATTTCAGCTAAATTAGAATCCTAACACTATAGTATAGGTCCAGAGATGGATTAGTGGGTGACTGGTAGCAGAGCTATACCTCAGTAGGCAAATCTGAACACCACCTCTGTGTCTTAGTTTCTCATCTGGGAAACCAATTACTGAGATTTGCCTGCCTCACAGAAACTTTGTGAAGGTGCGTATTTGCAAATATGTTATATAGTCTAGTGAAGAAATGCCACAGAAAAGATGAGTAGTGTCAAATAAATCTGTCTTCAACACTGAACTTCAATAGTGTGTGTGTTGAATAAAACATGAGAATTCATATTTAACAATAAGGAACGCACCTACTGTTGAGTAGCTGCTAATTAAGAAGGCATTCTGTGATGACGAGATGGGTTCCAATGGGAAAAGAAATGCCATGTACACATATACTTAAAAGCTGTACCATAAAACACAAACATGGGAAGACTGATTTTTCCTGTCTTAGAGTACCTGACTTCATAGCCTTACAATGCTCACTGTGCCTTCTGTGTGTTTGTAAGAATTCATAGACTGCATCAGTTATACTAAGGTACTGGGTAATTCACTACAAAACAATCTGAAGGTACAAGGAAGGGGTGTGGGAGGGAAGGTTTAAATATCTTTAGTTCATCTGCTCCTCTGTTCATGTTTAATCTTCTTTCATAGGGATTTAACTTCTACCAGTAACATCCCTCACCTATTAGCTTAGTTGCATCCTTTATTAAAACCATGATTACAAGCTCCAGAAATACCTACACAGATACCGCTTTCAGTGTCCAAGTGTTGAAGAAAAAGGATGACAAAATTATGTCCATAAGACAGTATTGAAGGTTTCAGATTCACAACAGGGACACTTTGGCCAAAGAGAGAAAAGTGTGTCATCCTGATCCCTTCTTCTAGGTGACTGGCTTACTAAATTCCTGGTGACTTTGGGACAGGGCAAATGTAATTCCTCTTAACAGAAACACAGTATCTGTGTGAAAAAGTTTGCTATGCAGAAGTACTCCACCAGTGCAGTCATTAGCAGCTTCCTTTAAACTGCTTTCCTAGCCTGTATTTTGAAGATTAGTTATCATTTTGATACAGTTAGCCCAGTTTCCTCATTGCAACCTTGGCCCAAGCATACATAGAAATCATTGTATTCTTGCAGGTCAATTTTGGCTTAAATCTTTATTGTGTTCTTAATCCCACTCCTCATCTACTTGAAGCAAACAGCATTAATACCACCATACCATTTAGTTGTGAAATTAAACTTTAGGGGAAAATGTTGGTAAAACACTTCATTAGAAAACTTCCTATCCTCTCGCTTTGAGAGTCATTGGGATGCTGGAGAGGGACTCTTTATCAGGGACTGTAGTGACAGGACAAAGGGTAACAGGTTCAAACTTAAACCAGGGGGAGTTCAGGTTAGATATAAAGAAGAAGTTCTTTACTGTGACGGTGGTGAGGCACTGGAACAGGTTGCCTTAAAGAAGTGGTAAATGCTCCATTACTGGCCGTGTTTAAGGCAAGGATGAACAGAGCCTTGGGTGACACAGGTTAGAGTGAGGTGTCCCTGCCCATGGCAGGGGGGGTTGGAACTGGATGATCTTAAGGTCCTTTCTAATCCTAACTATTCTATGATTCTTCTATCTTTACCAGATCTAAGACAAGCTTTGCCTATCCTGGTAATGGAGATTAGCTTGTACCAAAAACAATGCTATTTTTTTCAATGATTAGAACATTTTGATCACAACATCAGATGTCATTTCACAATTTTTGTATTAGACAAAAATTTTAGGAGTTCATAACTAATAGAAAGCCTTTAAAACTTTGGAAGTATATGATTACATTTCTGTACAGTAAAATGCACAATGCACTAACACATCTTGCTCTGACAATTTAACTCCTGCAATATCAGATGCAAATGTAATCTGTTTAGCAGCTGGCAGCAAATTTTGAGCAACACAGTACTACTACCACAAACTGCATTACACTGAAGTTTTCCACCATGGAGTGCACATTATTAAGTCATTATTTAAACTTGATTGATTAAAAAAATGCTAGGAGAATGGCTGCTTAAGATGTGCTTTGCAACAGCACACCTAATGTTCTAAGAAGGAGCTTTGCTGTATATAAAGATGTAATAAAGAAAAAAGGAACTGTACTTAAGAAGGATTAGGTAGCTCAGGAGGCTTATCATCGTGGAAATGGGAGTCTTTCATCACTTAGTTACCTCTTAAATTCAGTCCTGTTCAGTAGTGACTGAAAGTCATTGCTGCTTAGTGACATATGAAATGAGTTTGGGTCTTAGTGGAGATGGTAGTTTGAAAGCATCCACATCATAAAAGGCAGAATCACAAATATCCTCGATGTGCACCTTTACTGATGATTTTCCCAAATCTCACCTAAAACCTGAATGTGCTTCAAGAGCTTAACTACTGCCTTAGCTGAAGAAGCAGTCTCTTAGAGTAAAAGCAGAAAAGTGTGGGAAAATTCTGTTCAAGTCAGAGAGTACCTGTATTGGCTGAATACCTTCTTCCTCAGAGATGCTGGCTGAATACTTCCCATGATAACAACACCTGGCTCAGCTAAGTTTATGTCACATTCAGAACAGCTGGGTAAAACAATCTGAGCCTCCTTATCTCCAATTTCTGATAATGTGGCATTATTCTGCGTGCTTATATTTTGTATCGGCTTTGCACTGTTACAAATGACTATATTGGGTGGAAAACCATTATAAATCAGGCTTATCTCTGTGTACAAGATTTTTTTTTCTGAAAAAAGTGAAAATAAGAAAAAATAAGGATAGCTTATTCATTTTTTTTCTCCTCAAAGCAATACAAATTTATTCTTTTTTTTCTTTCATAGTGTTAATGATTACTTTCAGCATAATTCAAAATTCTCAGAAAATTTGTGGTACATATTTAGATTGGTTCAAATAGTGCAGGATTCTAAATAGAAGTTGAAAGAAAAAAAAAAAAACAAAAACAAAAACAAAAAAACCCCACAGTAAAGTGAAATAAAGATGTAAGAATTCACAGTAGCAGCCATTTGCAATTATTTGTAAAAGAAGAAATGTAGATTTCAGATGAAACTCACCAATGCTGTTTCACAGAAGGACAATAGTTATTGCTCAATATAGGAAAGAACATGAAATAAAAACCAACCAAACAAACACAAAAACCCCAACATCTAGGAATCCAATTTCATGGGCAGGATGACTTGAAATAAATATTAAAAGCATATTTTAATTGCTTTGTAATTAAAACTAATAAGTCAAGTTTAAGAGCTTATAGACTTGAAAGGTTAAAATAATTATTTTAATATGATAAAGAAAATACTTTTACTATGAAATTGAGGAAAGATCACATGCAAGCTTACAAAACCTGAAAAATTGGGTGACTCTAATGTGCTTCAGAACCTCAACAATTCCTTGGCTGTAAGATTTAGATACTTCTTTTTGTTTTGTGAATACCTTAAACTACAATACCTTCATCAGAGCAAGAACTTTACTGAGTCTTGTGGGCATAGTGCAATTTTATGCCCCTATTATAATTTTCCAAAAGTAGCTTTCGTTTGGTTCTGAAAACATTCTTTCCATCTATTAGGAAAGCAGTGGTACATCTAATAAACAGAAAAAAGCTACAGGGGTCGATAAAAATGGTTTAAATTTAATTGGAATGGTTTCTACTTAGACTGTTGATTCAAATCATTCCATAGTTGAATAAAAATTAGAAGCAGAGGATGTGATCAATCCACAAACATCATGCATACTCTATTCAGATGTGCAGATACTTATCAGATAATAGTCATATAAGCATTTGGCTTTTATCATCTTACTATCAGCCATTGTACAAATTAAGAGGCATAGTGTAATTCTGCACATTTATATTGATACAATCTCTTTTACAATGCTGGGTAATCTAATCATGGAAAAAGTGAATTAGATGCTTTCACAAATGTCTGGAGTTGACTTGGCACAGTTTTTGCTCTCCCCTTCCTCCTTGAAAACACTGTGTGAAAATAAGTTTATAGACAATTCCTAAGTATAATAAGAGCTGAATCAAAGAAAAAGAGTGAGAAAAGTGCTATGATTTTCAGTTAGTCCTACAAGATTTTATCTTAGCTGGCCTTTTTCAATGAAGTATGCTTTAGTTCTGCCTTGCTGTATTTCATTATAGGACACACATCAACCCAGACAGTTCTATAGTAGACCATTCCAAATGCTTTGAAGAGTCATGAATGTTCCTCAGGTAAAGTTAAATTTATTGAGATACCAAAGATCTTAATTATGTAAATATTTTCAATTTAAAGAAGTTAGGTACTGCATTTCCTTGTAAGTAAAATCACCTTAATCATCTCTGTGACCCTTTGCTAGACACTGTTCACTAGCTCCATATACATCTTCTAATGGGGAGATACGGAACTACTCTTTTCATATAAAACTCTACCAAATGTTTCTAAATATTTTAAACACTAGTTACAAGCAAGATGCATTGGGATTTATTTTTGCTCCTTTTCTTCTAATATACTAACATCAGATGATGGTAATAGTTTCTTGGCATAACTTGATCTTAAGACAGGTCAGGAGACCATTGGAGAGAGGCAGATTTTGGAGCTTGTAAGACATCTACATAATAAAGATATCCAGACAACCATATGCCAGACTACAATTTGTGAAACTTTTTTACACTTAAACTATTCAGTTGTGATTGTTCCACAAAGGACTAAGAAATGAGATGTAGTGTTTCTATTGTCAGCAGAACGATAAACGACCATTTGGAAAAAAAGATGTTGAGTAAGTGTGTCTTCACACAGCTTGTGTGCAAGTCTACAGGGGGCTCCAAAACTCTTTGCAGTGATATTTTTTGGATTAGTGTAATTCACATCAAAAACAATTTCTGAACATATTCATTTCTCTTCCTATACTCAATTAGGAATGAAGGAAGGAAAGAAGGAAAGGAAGGAAGAAAATTGTAATATTGAATTTATTCATATATTCATCATTTCTTTTGCCATTTTTGGACTGTAGGATTAATTTATCTGCTCTCATATGAATCATAATTAATAGAATTAATAAGGTGCTCAGCCTGCATTGAAAGAAAATTAATGTTATTAGCCAGAGAATAACTCTCTAAGGCATGTCACATGCAGTGACACTATAACTGTGAATGCTTTAAACATTAAATTCTGTTATGCACACATTGGTATGCAAACATAGTACACATATATGGTCCCAAAGCATACCCAGAGACTTTGTATTCCACATTTTTGACATGGACTGTAATCATACGCTTCAGTATTGGTCCAGTAAGTCACAAATAAGAAATATTCAAAGCAGTATTTTATTCATGTGTTTTACAAGTTTTTCGCTTCCTAGCATGGGGATTGTCTTATAATTGAATAATTGGTAACTGATTCCCAATAAATAAACAAATGAAAATAGAATTATTTTTTATCTAGAATTCTCATTCATTATGGACTTATCTCTCATAATAGAAAGACTGCTGCTTCTTCTCTTGTAAATGGCAACTAAAATATTTTTTTCTGATTCTAGCCGACCTCTCAAATCAGGAACAATATTTCATTTGCATTTCATGGTCCAATCTTCATATAACTTTTTCATCACTGACAGTATAAACTTCTACTTGTAACTTCTATTTTATCTTTTTTTGGTTTAGTCATCCACAAGGGATTCTACATTTTCTAACCCTTGGATAACACATTTTAAGCTTCTTTCCGAACAGAGTAAAAGTTTTTGTTTCTTTTCCTACCAAACATTTATGATATTGTGCTATAACACAGTTTTCCATACACTTATTTTTATTTCTTAAGCTTGTATTGTCTTTTATTATAAGGTTTTGCATCATGTTGTTACATCTGGGCTACTTTGTTCTTATTGCTTTTGCAAGTTACGTTCATCTATGCATAAATATTAATTTCTGTCTAGTGGATAATAAAACCTCCTTTTTGAAGTTTTAGCTTTTTTAGCTTTTCCAGAAAATTTTGTTTAACTTTTCTACTGTTACATCTTCAGAGGCATTCCAAGAAAGTACTGGCTACTGACATCATCAATACAGTGAATAAATCTACTTTGTCTGATACAGCTGATGCACTGGAATTTTCAGTGGAGGTTAATGAAAATAAGCACTCCCTTCAAATGAAAAAAAGTTTTAAAAAAGAAAAGAAGTTATATTATTCCTTCAGACTCCTTTGGAAATGCCAGCCATAACTTTTTTCACCATTCTAATATTGGAGGAGAGAGTAAGAATGGAACTAAATACATTTTCTACCTCCTGGAGCAAGTATGCCATGTGTCAACAGAGGAATCTTACAAGACATAAGCAAAACCAACTGACATAACCAGACCCCCAACTGAAACAAGATTTGATGCCTGTATACTAGTAACTGACAGCTGAGGATCTGTTTCCTGATTAAGCTACCTCTATTGCCCTTGATGCTTCTGTAATGAATTGTAAAGGACAGTGCAAGAGAAAACTCATTTATCTCCCCTGAATTTGTTTAAAATTCCTGTTAGCACCTTTAAATTTGTATCTCTGATTCATCCCAGGCTTTTTTAATAATATGGTTCTGTCTTACAAAAACTGGTTTGTTTGACACATCTCTTAAGAGCCTGTGGTCATTCTGGAAAAGAGCAGTGTTTTTAAATCTGCTACCACCTCTGCATCATTAAATAGCCAAAAACAGCAGCATGGCAGATGCCCTAGTTTCCAACTTTCTGTTTAAGCCCCAGAGCCATTCTCCTGGAGGAGGGAGAAAAATATAATGGCAGCAGCAAATGACTAATTAGGTTGGAATAAGCTAAATATCATAAAACAGAAAAACAAATAGTAAAATCAATCACAGACAGTAAGACCAGCTAATGCTTAGTAGCTTACTACAATGCAGATGCAAACAGAAATGACAACACATGTATACTTTTATGTAATGTGAGCACTTGATTGACCAAATGCTGGTGGCCACTACAAAAGTGATAATGATTTAAGTTGTGATACAGCTGGAATGAAAGCCACTTTCTCTTTACAAAACCTGATTTAAAAAAAGAGGATATTTTTTCTGTTATCTGTCACATGAAAACCCTTCCTCCTGTATCACAAGGGTTTTTCCCATTTTCCGAATAGTGCACTAAATATATTACAAATCACTAAATGTGCTATGCTGCCTTTTGTCCCTTAGCTTCTGCAACTAGAATTCTTGATGCAAAATGTGCAAAAAAATTTACATGATGTTTAAGTGCACATGCTTGCATAGTTTAAAAATATGTATGCACCAAAACTAAATACCTGTTTATAGCAACTTAATAAGGAAGCAACATGCTCTTGGAGAAAGCCAATTTGCACTGAGTTGTACTAAGAACAGAATTGACTTGAGGTATATGGGAAAGAGGAATGCAAGATCATCTTTAGCTCCTAGTGCTGCTATGCTTCAATCTATCTATTTTCAAATATGAACTGTTAGTTGTTGTACAGAAAGCCTGTTGAAAGATGTAATGATCAACTGCTCTCCAGCCTCAAAGAGAATGGAAGGCTCTGAAGGGCAAATTGTTTGGTGTTGACTATTCTTCATGAACAGAAGTGGACCACACCTGAGTGATTTCATTAATTCACAAAACTCATTAAAATAATTAGCAAATTATTTTTAGCAGCACTGCATAATGTAGTTACTGTATTTGAAAATATTTTGGTATCAATATAATGTGTTCACTTTTCAAATTAGAATATTGTTTTATGAAGACAACATACAGAAGTCAAATAGCACCCAGAAGCTCATGGAGTTGGATTTAACTATTCTGCTTCAAACATCCACAGTTATGGTGTCTGTACCTCTGCTGAGACTATACTATACAGGCTACATTCATAATCAAAGAACAGAGCAGAAATTTGTAGGACAAAATAATTTTGGTCATTTGGTGAATATAAGTCTTCCATGAATTCATTCTGCTGCTATTAGAAGGAGATGTAACATACCTACACTCCAGTCCATTTCTTCCACTGCATCCCCATATAAACCATGCTTGCTCTTTCCTCTGAAATTTTTTGAAGCATATAGAGCAGTATGGACATGAAGATAAGACAAGACAAGAAGAAATTTTGCATCAGTGTTCCTGAAAAACAAAAAAGAAAAAGAAATAAAACAAACCCCAAACAGTATGTTTTATAATGAAATTTCTACCAAACCAAAAAAAAAAAAAAAGGAAAAAAAAAAAAAAAAGAGGATGAAAATTAATACTGTAACTGATTACAAGGTAACCCTGAACATACACACACACACAGGCACACACAGGCACATACACACACACGCATGCACACACATGCATGCACACACAGTGGCACACACTCTGAATACTGAATTGAAAGCAGTAAATGACAAAATTGAACTAATTGCTGTTTGCTATATATATTGAAAGAGTTGTTTAAAGCCAGGAACATAGTTTCTGGCTGTAAGCACCTCTCTTCATTTCACAAGTACATATTTAAAGCCCAAATATAATTGCTGTTCAAAAAACATATCTTCCGAACTATGTATGCATATATACAAGGAATATAATTACCTTCCTCACAAAGTCATAACTAGTTGGAAGTTGATAACTAGACTGCATGACAACCAGGGTCAAACATACCATAATATCATAACTATGTTAAAATTTTCCTCCTCCTTTATCCTGGACCAAATCTCTTGTCATCTAATGCTCTCTCTGTGTATTCTCAAATGAATAACAGTACATAACACTATTAGTATGTTGCACCAAAGAATATGTAATCTCAGCATTTGTACTAATACAAAGATTTTTCCTCTCACAGTAATTAACAGTCTCCATTGTCTTCAGTCTATATCCTAAACTGGTACAAAAGAAAAAAGTACAGTAAATAAACTCTGTAAATTTTGTTCTTCATGTCATCTGTCAACATGATATTTATGATCAATTCCAGCAGGCTGTGAAAGCACAGCTCAAGTAGGAACTTTTACTTATGCATTATTCATAGAACTTTGCTTAAAATTGTGAGGCACTAGCCAAATTTACTGCTATATGCTCTAACAGCATTCGTAGAGCATTATGCATATTGTAAATATCAGTTGAATCACAAAAGCACTACCCAGAAAACTTGTCTGGATCTCACGTTAAAACACACAGTAAATTACAGAGGATTTTTGGCTTTATTTACCATATTTTCTCTCACCAGTCTGTGGTGGCTAATACCTGTGATTCACATCAACATCAATGGGAGACTATATATTTCCATATGGAGTTGATTCATCCACCCTTTAAAGAGGGAACAATACAGACGTGCACACACAGTTTCTTTAAAATCAAAGAAAAAAAAATCTAACCTTTAGAACCTGAAAACAAAGTTTCTTAATAAAAGGTATTAATCTTATACCAATAGTTTATTCTTCAGCAAAATAACTAGATATAATCTAGTATATTTACAATTGATTTTTCTTCTCTCCTTGGTTGGTTCTGTTTCTATACAAGCTGCATGGTAAAAGCTTTCTTTTTTACTTACATGCACAGCAATACATAAGCACAAAATGGGAAAATTTGATCTAGATTACTCACTTGATAAATGTGTTTCTGACTGGTACTTTTTTCATATAAATTTTCCTTTTTTTTAAAAAATGTAAATGACAGGATAAACAAATTGCATGTGGAAAATGGAAACAAAAATAATTCCCTTCAAATATTTGTGTACATATCCTGTATTTTCTCACTATTATACAGTACAGATTCAAAAAAAGAGAAAAAATTGCAATATTTTTCATAAAATGTACCTTCCTATAAAGTTGTGTTGCTATTGGAGAGCTCATACATGTTACATTACTGTAACAATAAATAACATGAGACTTCTGAGTCAATTAAGAAGACTTGAAATATCAGCCCTTCAAGTAAAAAGAAATGTAAGTACGTTTAATATTTAATATGTGCATTAATTGAGCACAGTTCACTGAATTGAGAGTAATATAAAAAGTCTGGAATAAAACACCACAAAAATTTACTTTATACTTACAATAGCATAGTCACAATTTACTTTCCACACAACTGCCTTGTTCTGTGATATTGTATAACTGTAAATGTATACTTGTATTGCTAAGAGTATCTAAAGCCTCCATTGTAAATGCTATTCTGAAGAGATAATTCTGGTTTGGTTTGTGGGGTTCTATGTTTGTTTTTTTTTTTGGTTGGTTGGTTGGGTTTGTTTTGTTTTTTTGTTGTTGTTGTTGGTTTTCTTTTCTTTTTTTTTTAAATGGAACTGAAACAAAGATCTAACTTTCATGAAAAGCCATCTAATCAAGGACTGATATGGAAGGGTACTTCATCATTTTCTTCTTTGCAACTCAAATTGACAGGATCTGATTGACAGTTCGCTGTCAGGTGGAGAAGTGTCTCACCTATTAATATCTTATAAAAGATCACATTTATCTCCTGCCAAAACTCTTTGAGTAGAATCGTAGCTGTCTACCTTTACCGTGACCTTGAAAATGGAATAACAATCAGCTAGTAGGCAGGAGAGAAATTTGACAATAACAGCTTAACTCCTGAACCACTTCAATAAACAGCACCTTCAAAAATGTTTTGCCACTGTCTTTTACACAGTTCTAACACAGGGAACTTCAGTTTCAAAAGATCAGATATTCACTTACTCAAATATAGTAATCTTTTTTATCATAACATGAATCACACAGTCTTTTCAATTTACTGAGTAGCCAAAGAGATTACATATATATGACATAAGGCATTCTTTCATGTGCATTTAACTGATCTCAAAAATGTCTAAAAACATCACATTGCTGGTGACTCCCCTGCATTGTAGAGTACTAGGCCCTTCTTTCTTAGTGTGGACTTTTACATTACTCAAGGATTCAGCTCAGATTTGAGATGTAAACCACAGCTTTAAAGTGGGTGAGAGAGCAAGGTACAACCAATCTGACGTTGTGCTTCACAAATGGCTCTTTAACTTTTTTCCTGCAATTTTGCTCTAGATGCTTGCTGTATTGAAACTCCTTAGGTAATTTTGTTTGCTTTTCTGTTCATTGCTGTTAATCTAATAATCGAAGACTACAGCAGCAGAGCAACAGGTGGGGCTCTGAATTTGTTTTCCTGCACTCACAAATCAAACTGATATTTCAAGTATGATTCTGTACTTGAAACGAGATATGGATATGCCATAAAGGCAATTCAATTTACTTTTTCACAATAAATTCTAAATTAGCCTTTAATATGAAGTACAAATCTGATCCTTCTGAACATTTTTTTAACTATCCTAAAATTGTCCTAACATTCTAATTAATTATCCTAACATTCTGTCATAAAGTAGATAATTTTAACTTTTTAGACCATTACACCCCTGTATCAGTGAAGCTACTACAATTCACAACAGCTGACTATGAAAGCAGATATATTTGGCTTTCCTTGAGTTGAGCAAATGATGTGCTGTGTTATAATTGTGTTAACAATTTTTTCCAAAATCCCCAAAGTCATATAAATTCCAGGTAATTCACAGATATGACACACCTTAAAACACAGATCTCATATTTTCAAAATTTTCCTAATCTGAAAAGAGAAATCTAGATCACTCAGGGGTAATTTATCAAAACCAAAAAAGGTGTTGAAAATGGAATGAGAAAGGGAAAAAACTGTAGAAACTTATTAAACCTGACTCTTTCTAGAAGACATAAAAAGTAGGATGTGTTACTACTATATCTACAGCAGTGAAAGAATTCTAACATGCAAACAGACAAGTTACTTTTGAAATCTCTGATTTCACAAATATTTCTTCCTCTAAATGGTTAAGACACATAATTCATATATGTTTTTATCTGCCTTCTAGATAAGATTTTTTTTTTCCCCTTCAAAGAGTATATTCACTTAAACACATGGGAAAAAAAACCCCACAAAACAATCAAAAAAAAAATTTCTCATTTACTAAAAATTATCCTTGTTACTAAACCCTTTTCCCCTTCAAAGCCTTGGTGCCCAGTTTATGGATCTACTGCTTTTTAGAAGTGTTCCATTTCCAATGCAGTCTGTCACTCATCACAGAAGTTAGGCCCTTAAATCTTAAATTACTTAAATCTTTCATTTCCAGATAGTCCTAAAGTATATGAATTCACAGCTTCTTCCTGTTAGCTTTCTGCTCAAAAAGAAAAAGCAGAAATCCAAGAAAAAGGGATGAAGATCCAGCAGAATTGTTATGGCTTATAAGTTACTACCCTTTTCTAATGTATATGCCCATATGCATCATGTGTATATGCAGAAAAACAAACAATTCTCTATCATTTGTATTTTGTTGTAAACTATTAAGAATATTCTTGTAGGATTCATAAAAACACTTGTTTTCAAAACTCTAACTCCAATACAACATGCTAACTGCTGTACCTTAAGACCTAGTTATACATGGAAAAAATCTAAACCATAACCTGGTAGAGTAGAAATTAGAATGCATGCTGTAACGGTATTTCAATGACTGAAATAGAATAGATAGAAGGAAAATTAAAAAAATTATTGACTTCCATCACAGAATTTTGAATATCACAGTTATCCAATCTATAACTGAAAAAAAGGAATTAAAATCATTCAACTTCATCTTCAACTTAGATTTTGAACATACACAAGTTTAGATGCAAAGACTGCTTTCCAGAAGTGAGATTTCATTTGGAATTTTTTTTTTAAAATTATTACTTGTGATCTCCTATATGATTTGTCAGAGAAGTATTCTGAATCATAGAGTGGTACTTCTGTGTTGTTAATTTCTGATATGCTAGAAATGGACCTCTGAAATTGTCTAAATTTGGATTGTCTGTGCAGCATGTCATTAAAAGATATGCCGAAGATGTCTGAGTGACAACCATATTGAATAATTAGCATCCACTTGACTCTCAAATATGCTGTAATGTCTAGAGAGTGTTCTAATAGGTTTACAAGACGTACACACACTTGCTCTTGGGAAAAAGTAGTGAGAATTAACATACACTGAGCTGACATGCCCACTTACAATTAGGGTGAGCAAGTAAATTAGTATCTGGTTTTTGACACTTAGATCTGACACTTTTAAATATATATGTACTTCTCCTGTGCCATTCCTGAGCATTGAATGTTGTATTTACTCTCTTTCTGTTTACCTAGGAGCAAATGATAATATTCATACACAAGACTAAGGTAGAACAAATACAATATCACTTCCCAAAAAAAAAACCCCAGACCAAGTATAACTGCATGCAGCTATATGCTATGAAGAAATTATAGCAAACTTTAAAAATACAAAATCTAATGATCATACAGAATCATAGAATCATTTAAGTTGGAAAAAAATTTCTAGATCAAGTTCCACCATAAACTTAACACTGTCAACTCCATCGCTAAACCATGTCCCTAAGTACCACACTGACATCTCTTTTAATTACCTCCAGGAATTGTGACTCATACCTCCAGCAATTTCCCTGGGCAGCCTGTTACAATTCTTGACAACTCTTTTGGCGATTTTTTTTTCTTAATATCCAATTTAAACCTTTCTTAGTGCAACTTAAGGCCATTTCCCCTTGTGCTATCACTTCTTACTGGGGAGAAGAGACCAACACCCATTATAACCTCCTTTCAGATAGTTGCAGAGAGTGATAAGGTCCCCCATGAGCCTTCTTTTCTCCATATTAATTTGACTACTCTTATCACCAGGAACAAGTTTTATGATCTTATACAATGTGAACAGGGCACAATTAAGATTGCTCAAGTGCCCTAATTGCTTCTCAGCACCTTAATGTGCTTGGATATTCTTTAATTTAACATTGACTCTGAATTGTTTGGGTTATAATTTCCATTATAATTGCAGCACTCCTGTAACAAAGTTTATTGTAAATTATGAATATGTAATATTAACCTTGACTTCAATTTAACATCTCTTTTATCTGGGAGCTATACTGAGAACTGAAGCCAAGTGCGCCCCTGACATAGTCACTTACCTTCAGCTGCGTCAACAAAGCTATGCTGATTTAGATTGTTTTGCCAGTTCTAAACACTAACCTATGCGAAACCATTGTCCACATTATAAATAGTAATAAATTTTAAAGAGTTACTAGCATTCTAGCATTGATTTCCAATCTTCAACTCACCTGTTTTGGAGCTACCATTTTATTGTTATTGCATTGAAATCAATGCAACACTCAGACTTATCAAAAACATTATGAATCACTACAGGCACACTGCACACTTGTAAATCATGAAAGAATCATCTGACATATAGTTAATGTACTCAAGAGTCTTTTGAAATCACCAAACACTTGGTCACTGAGCAAATAACCTTTCAACAATTTTAGAAGGGGCGTGTGTTTATAGTAAACAAAGTACTTCACTGTTAAATTAATTAGAACATAGATAAGAAGGCATCTTTATATTTATCACCATTGCCAAGAGGAAATAAAGATGTTTTAGGTTATTTATAAATACTCATGAGAATGTTGCTGTTGGAAAGGATTACTCACTTAAAGAAATTTGATATAAGAAACATTTCATTTGGTATGATGACTACAGATGGCCACATCAAATATTTATATAGATAGAAATGACATAAAATTGCAGTATGAGATCAAGATCTTAGATAAACTTTTTTTTTTCTTGCTAAAAGTCTTAATGAATGCCACACTAAGTCTAGAAAAGATAGGCTCCAATTCTTTGGTAGAAGTTTTCATTCAGCAATAGCACCATGCAAATGTATTCACAGTAACAAACTGGTACATGCTTTTCAGAATAGCCATTAAGAGAATTCGTATATTTTAGAACATATTTTTATTTTTGATTAACTATTTCTAGAAATGGTGCAACCTGTTTAAAAAGTGACCAATACTCTGGAATATTTTTCAAGAATTTAAATGGATAAAATATTTTTTCTCCAAATATATCAATTCATATTTCACAATCTAGAAATGTAAACTTTTATGATTTGATCTCATTGAGAGATCTGTGGTAATAATTACACCAAAGTAGCTAATATTTAAAAAAATGAAGAATGCCTTAGGATTATTTTGTATATCCAATGTTTACGTAACCCAATGTGATGGCTATTAGAAAAATCATTGCTGTCAAAACCCCATTTATTTCCTAACTTCTGTAAATCAGATCTTCTCAAAATGAAACTGCCATAAAAGTGAGGCATCTAAAAGACAGTATCCTAAAAACTTGGCCTTATGAATGCCATTTAATGGATGCATCAAATCAGTGATGAAGAACAGTTTCCCATTCCAGAAAAGTAATGGATTATGACTATGTATTGTGCTTTTACATAATTAAGTCACATCATGAAAGATTCTTCATATCTCAAGTTACATAAAATTCTCAAGAATGAAAGCCCTAAAAAAGTTAGACTTTTTTTTTTTACAAAAATATATGAAGCATGTAAACATAAAGTTTTTAATTTTTATAGATATAAGTATATACCCAATAGAAAAAAAAATCAGCCACTTTCACTAAAAAGATTAACTGCAGCCATCTTTTGAAGGGAAAAAAGTGATGATAATAGGTAATGACATACTTCTTATGCCCACCAGCTCACTTTTTTCTTTTCTACTTCTTCAGAAGCATCATCATTGTGAAATGCCACCATTAAATTATAACACAATTAGAAACCTACCTTTCTATAAACTGCACAGCTTCCTTTGTGAGTCTCTGAGTAAGGTTCTCATAAGAGAGTGGTTGCTGGATAATCTGATGGTCCCTCATTAAAAAGCAGTTCAAGTGTCGAAAATGATAAAAGAAGAAAATCAAAACCACAAGTAAAATGGTGGCTATTAAAAAGCAGTAAGCCAGTGCTCGGAAAGGTACTCTGAGAAGACCAATGTAATGCACTACTGCCAAAGAGACCAGGGTGATTCCAGTGATTTGGAGTGGGATAACAAGGGATTTCTGAACCCCTTTTAAAAATACACTGCCTTGGCCAGGTTTGCAATCTCTCAAGTTGGTCACGATAAGCCCATAAAAGTAATGAAATCCATGACTGAGGGGGTGGTGGCAGAAGTCATTGCTTCTTTCACAGTTCATCCCAAGATGCCACTTTCCTACAAAAAAGAGGACAGGGAGTACTTTTGTAGTTAAATCATCAAACTTATAATGATCCCTATTCCAAACATGAAACTGTCATTATGTAATATTTTCCCTGCCCCCAAGCATTTATTGTGAGGATCTCTATTTTCTATCTTCTATCTAATCTTTCTTTATGCCTTCATCAAAGACTTTGTTCCATGTCTACCTCTTCATTTTAGTGAGAAACAGTTTGGCACAGATTCTGGTGGAAACCACTAAATTCTGAGTGGGATAGCAGGTCACTGAAGAGCAATATAGCCTAACAGATAGCTAACTTTGAAAATGAAGCCCTTGTACATATATAGTTAAGCAGTCATAAGAAAACTGTTACAGCTACTGCTTATTTAAGAAAAGCCAATATGCAGTAATGAAATATAATTACCAAAATTTTGCTGGTAAATCATTCACCTTTAACTAGGTGAAAAAAAAAAACAAACAACCAAAAAAACCAGTAACAGACAGACAAACAGGAAATAAAACAGGAATAGTGAAAATGAAATTTATTATTTAAATGATTGCAAGGTGTCTAAAATGGACAATATACATATATATAGTGAGGAAATATATATAAAATATATATTATATACATATTTATATACATATATTTATATTTATATACATATATTTATATTATATACATATTTATGTATATGGGTGTGTACATATATGAAAATAACAGAAGAAATAATAGTAAAAAGGAAATTGCTGTCAAATACTACCTTTCACAGCATTTTGTCTCACTAGGAAATCATTGTATTTCTGCACTAATGTTGGACACTGACTGACAGAAGAAAATGGAGAGTGATTTGTATTACAGTAGCATAATCTATTTCATGCTAATGACAACAAATATATAGGTAATTTAATCTATGACTTCAGTACATCCCTTCATCAAATACTTATGTGTCACTTAGTCCCACAGACCTAACTGTTTGGTAGCATTAAATCCAAATGTACAATTAAAAAAGAAAATCAAATTTAGTTAAGCCTATTGACATAAACGATGGCTACAGCTACATGCTTTTTGGTCTCAGCAAGGAAGTATGTTGAATATTTGACAAACATATCAGCCTTGACAAAAGAGATGGCAATATGTACTGCTGGGTCAAATTTTATTTATTTTTTCCAAATCAAATGTGTAGACATGACCAGCATATTTTAGGGATCATGATCTTTAAAGAAATAAACAAAACTCCCCACAAACCCAGTAAATGCTCATCCCCATAACCTAGCCCAAAGACATTTGAAATCTTTTGTTCTAGAGACTTCAGGATACAGGTGGTAAAAAGTACATAAAAGGAAAAAAGGACAAATAGAATTTTTCCCTTTCCTGCACCATCCCAGCTTTTACACATCTGTAAGAAAAAGTCCTGACGTAGGCAGTCCTGAGCATCTCAGGGATCTAGAGAGCAGCACACCGATCCTGCACTTCTTCCTTTGGCAAAGACAAATGCAGATACTGCAGTACCAAAGAGGGTGAAGATGGGGATCAGTTCTGATTTTTTGAGATAGTGCTTTGCAAATGGGATCAATGTCATTATTTCCCTTTCACAGCAAAGGTGAATTAAAACGCAACAGAAACCTTGCACCTGAGTGTTTAATTGACTCCACTTCTCCTCATGTATCACTTGATGGTCTTAGGTTAGAAATGCCTTCAGTAGGTTACAGATGCAGCTATAAAAGCATTTTCAGGTCCTCCTATGTGCCAGTGAAATGCAGGTGCTCATAGCTTTCTCACCCTATCAGAAATTTTCCTTCTTAACTGTCAGAATACCTCTTCACCTGAGGAGGAAATCTGCTTTCTGTAGTCAGAATGGCTCTTATCACTACTTTTGATGTGGTCCAGTGAACATTTTTGTGACTGATTACAAAACCAGAAACGCAGGCCACTGTACCAGATTTTCAGATGTTAGAACACTGCCGTAAAAGGCTAGCCAAAGCTGCAACTCTGAATTTCATTCCCAGCAAGTAAAGATGCAGATTTTGGAAAATAACAGTTTCAGCGTTTTCTCTTAGGTTTACATGACTGTCTTTACAGAATAATTATAAAGTCAGATCTGTAGCAAGGTTAGGATGTAACAATTCTTATCAAGTAGATAATGGAAATAAAGTTAGAGATTTATAACCACAAGTATAAATGATCTTAAAGTTTGGGGTTTTTTTCTCTGTTATTTCTTAATCTCCAATCACTTATAATTCAGTAAAAAAATAAAAAAAAGAAACCATATCAACTTAAGCATACTTTCAAAGCTATTTATTATGATACAAAGATGTTTGTTTAAACTAGATCTCAATAAAACTAGATCTCAATAAAACTAGACAGTGCAAGCTAGGGCAGAAGAATCTTGCAACAACAAATTAGGACAGGGGAAAATATAGGACCTGTTAATTCAAAAGCACAACAAATTGTTCAATGTCAAGATGAACCTGGGTCTCAAAAAAAGATTTGCTAAGAAGCAACTTAAGCCAAACAAAGCAGACAGCAGGTTAGCTGGGAAAAGCACAGAAGCACTGGTTCAAATTATATCCATAGCTGTGATGGAAAAACACAATTTCCATTCTCAAAGGGCTGATGACGTAGAGGGTTTTGATAAATGCTGTGCTACTCTGAAAAAGCAAGTGATGACTGGGCCCACAATACATGTTTTGCTTCATTCCTTGTGACAATAACTGCTGCCTTGAGCTAGTGTTTCAACAGATTATTGTAAGGTGCTTTACACTCTGGGGCCCTTGTGAACCTGAGAGCAGTGCAAAACTCTCTCACCCCCTTGCCAAGTGAAGCTTCATAGCATGGACACTTCAGACAAGCATCACACACATTTAAGCAGATCCCAGCAAGCTTTTGAGTGAGATTTATGCTGTTAATTGTAAATTATTTGCACCTAATAGTTTGAAATCTTTTTTCTCTCCTTTGGCCACAAATACAGCTTTTGCAGAGCAAGAGCAATGCAATGAAAGGCACATGGAAAGGACAGGCAAGTCCTATTCAACCAAGAAACTTCATTTGGAACTCAGTTTATCCAAACCCAGAATGCTGGAGAAGCTGCAAAAAATCAATGTTTCCCCTCTACTTTTCCTTCAGACAGTTAAAAGGGAAGCATTATGAAGACTGAGTTGTATATAATGATATAGTTCTACTCTTTAGATAAATGGTAAGATGCAAGATGCAGAGCAAGATCCAAAAAGAAATATTTTATGTGCTCAAAATAATATATATATATGAAGTACATAGCAATAAGTATTAAGCATATATTGTTAATATAGTCAGTTTTTAAGCTGTTCTATTAATTGTGATTCGTAGATTCTGCCGATTTTGTATTGGACACACCACAGTAGTGATGTGTCCAATACAAATATTACAACACCTCATTCTGGAGGAAAGATACAAGTTTTAGTTTATACATTAGTATTTTAAGCTTTGGAGAAAAGCTACATAGGTGGACTTTAAAGTTCTCTGGATGCTGGACAACACACTGGATAATAGTAGTGAGGAAAAGCTGACAGTAATTAAGTTTATATCCATCTACTTTCAGTAGAATTTTTGCATTATAAATAGCTATTTCCTATAAAACAAACATCAACAGTTCTTGTTAATCTCTGAGATCCTTAACTGGTGAAATATTATATACGCAATGCATCTACCTTTTTTGAGAAAACTTGATTTTGTTACAGATCTTCTGACTGTGTCTCTTCCTCCCAGATCTATTGGATGTCACCTTCTTAATGTCACAGGGGAAAAACAATGAGGTAAAAAAGTGTATACATAAAATAGATTCATAGCTAAAATATATCTCAGGATGTACCTAGCAAGAGAAAGTATATATGCAGAGCCATGGAGAAAATTAAAAAGAAGAAATGAAAATGCATTTAGGAGAGAAAAAGTGCCCTTAGAGAGTAAAGGGGAGAGAAACTTAGGAGAAAAAAAAAAAAAAGGAACTGACATTACAGGCTTGAGGAACTGAAAGGCTTCAAATTACCCTTATGCCAATCCTTCAGTGGTGCAGGATTTGACAATTAATTGTTTCAGAACTGCTGAGTTAGATTGAACCAAGCAAAGACTCCCTGACCTAGACCAAACATGATGTGATAAGAATACCAGCAGAGACAGAAAATGGCCTGGGTGAGAATCAGAGTCTGCCTATCTAGTCTTCAAATCTACATAATTTTTCTTTTTGTCATTTACACATGCTTTATCCTTAATTTAATGCACTTCTTGATCTTTAGAAGCCTTCATTATACTCCAAGGATATGTTAATATTACATCTTATGGTTTCACAGCTATCATTCAGGCCACTTGGAAGAATTGTTCATTAAGCATCATGGAGATAACTTCTGGAGATCTAAGTGGCAAGCTGTCATGTTGCAGTGAAAGTAGTTAAAAAAAGAACATTAACTAGGTCAGCCCCAGAAAATGAGTTGCAATACAGTGCTTTTTGCAAACAGAAAAATTTCTTCTTTGCAGTCTTTAATTGAATATAGAGCAATAGGAATTAACTCCATGATGAACATGACAAATTATGAATGGCTGTTTTACACTATGATTCAAATACACCTGCACTAAATGTACTTCTGCTAACATTTTCAGGGTTTATATTTTGACTCTGTCAAAGCATCAAAGTAGTTTATACTTCCTCAGATTGTGGTATTGCTATGTAGGATTTTTAGCTACAAACATCAATACTGGCTATCTTACATCATACAGATATTTTTAAACAGTGGTATGAATTGCTAGTCATGCCAAATATGCTGATTTTTTTAAACAAAAATTACTCCCAAAATTGCAAGCTTCTATTACATTTGAAATCAAATTGTGTAAAATTAGGTACATCAATCATCTAAATTAATGGAGTAACATTCTGGTATGATGTTCTCTAAACAACTATTTCCTGGCAGTTCCTTTACAGAAATACATTATGTAATAAAAGTTGTATTTCAGAAAAATATTCTTAAATGCAAGCAGTGCAGAATAAGTCCATGGCCAAATTAGGAAAAAGCCTCCTGACATTATTTAAATGTTATACCTTGATGATACTAATTCCAATTCAATTTATTATTCATCTAATGGTATTCCTTTTACTTATCGCTGGATATTTACGCTGCAGTTCTCTGAACTATGTTTATAATGAGAGAGAAACACATTTTTATATTAGATATCTACCACAGGATGAGACAAATTTCCTAGAAATGCCCATTTTTGTCAGATGAATAAGAAGAGAATACAGATGGTTAGTGCACATACTACATCATCTACTTTATGGATATTTGAAAACTGGTGAAATGAATCCCGCCACTGTGCTTGTACCCTGAAATTGATCCCTTATTGTCTCTCTGTTGTAATCAAACTCCTATTTTCACTGAAAACTTTCCAAGAGCTTGACTAATTTTCAATTTGTTCAACATGTTTCTTCAGTACCTTGCACGATGAGACTATAACTGCAGAAGTGAATTAGACATACTTACCTGATTAGTGCTTCACGTATGCATGGGGATGCGATCAACTCTGTGCCAGAAAAATAAATTCATTATGCTGTGGGGGAAAAAAAACTCAATGCAGATCCTTAATAGCCTATATGGAAAGCTAATGTTCTTTCGATTGGAATGAATGAAAAATAATTCTGTATATGTATGCAATTTTACCTATTAAAGCAGTTGCATAACCTCTCTCCTTCAGGAGTCTGGAAAAAGTTATTTCTTCAGAAGGAAGTCCCCCAGAAGAGGCAGAAAATAAGAAGACACCAACTCGTGAGAAGGCAGCCATTCCTAAGTACAATGAAAATGAATGAGACTTGGTTGATATAGTGAAACAATTTCCATTCATTCTTTCTGCGTGCACTAGTTTGTTTTAGATGGTATCACTCAGGTTACATACTGCCACCAGACACTAAATGTTGCAAGTGGCAGACACAATCATCCATTTAGCTGAGCAAGGTCTTTCCTGCATCGACACCAGAAATTGAGAAGTGGAGAAAAAAATTCTTTGCTTATAGTCATGGAGCCAGCCATCACATAAAAAGCTGCAGCCCCTTCTGTAGATGTTCTAAGGTATAACATATCTGAAAGAAGTTGAGCTTGCATAATTCAGTTTTCTTGCACATGAGGAAGGAATGGAGCTTGGAATGAAGTGAGATCACTCCCGAGTTCTACTCTCAGAACTTCGACTATCCTCGTAGGTGGTTTTCTGCAAACCTTTAAGGTTATTTGAAAGAAGGCAGTTGAAATACAGCAGTCTTACAGTTGGGCATGTAAGTAACATGAGGTGAAAAAGAAGCAAGAGAGAGTCTGATTCTGGAAGTAGAGTGGCTACGGAACTCAGCTTTGGTAGGACAGGACCAGCACTGCAACAGTATGAAGGCCCATGATTCAAAGCAGACAGAGCACATTAAAGAAGCATAAGGTATCAGCTAACAAGACAACATCTAAATAAGGCACCGTAATTTCTACATTATATGCTGAGAGTCTGAGGAACATAAACTTGAGCTTATAAACTACTCTTAGGATGAGGAACTTGAGAGCTCAGGTTCATGAAAATTAGATTACTAGGATTCCAGATGAGAGCTGGCTCCAAGTATAGACAGACAGAACACAGAATATCTATGCAAATCTGTGCAGATGCATCTCCAGGAAGTCTGAATTATGCAACTGTATGATTGCAGTGCCAAAGTTACATTACTGATGTAGACAACCAGACTCTTCCCTCTGGTATCCTTTGTGGTTAGATAAGAAAAAGACTCGTTTAACTGGTTTATTAAAGAGAGCTCAACCTACCCGCCAAATACTGACTTCAGTTTTTCACCCCAGCTAGCTTTATTGATCAACAGTTTAGGTAGTTTTAGTCATCTGTGTATATATATATAACTTATTATATATTTATTCATGTTTATTTTTTATGCACTTCAACATCTGGTAACTGAAATCAGTGTAATTCCCTGAAGTTATCAGAACAAGAGAACTATGATTTATTATTTTTCTTTCTTTTCTTTTTTTTTTTTAATTGCTACCTTTATCTGGGTGTTTTTCTCATCAAATACTGCATTTTCAAATATTTTTCTTCAGCTATATTAGCAGGATTTTTAGATTTCTAACATTTTTTTCACATCATGATTCTAGTATCTTCTAGATATAATAATCATTTATTAGTATTCATTGATGTTTGGAAATAGTCCACATTTAGCAATTTAGTCATTTAATTAAGACAAAGAAAATTTTTGTACAAACATGGAAATAATCTGGTTTACCTGAGAGGCAATCAGTTAAAAAACAAATCAGTTCAAATGCTATTTTTTTTGGAAATAAGAACACTGGTCATAATGAAAAGTGACCTGTGGCTTTACCTACAGTAAATATTAATAGCAATTTAGTTGTAACAGGTATATAAAATTTTCTTTTGCAGCTGAATGTAATAGAAAATTTTGCAAGTTATATTAGCTAGCACTTTTGCAGAAGCTTGTTACTTGATCTGAATGAGCATGAACATATCAAGTAGGCTCCAGAGTCTTGCTTTGCTTTCATTCCCAGAAGCAAGGACAGGATGTTTTATCACTAATGAACAAGTGATCTGATTAATGTATAATGATCCTTGCTAAAAATGATGTTAAGGGAATGCTAAAGTTGCATGGCTAAGCACTAAGGGGCTCAGTCCCAGAACACTAAAATAAACAGACTGGATCTTCACTTACTTAAATGGGCTTTGGATCAGGTAGTTTAAAAGTGAGAGAAGTTATTAAATGCATGCATTCATGAGGTACTTAACACTGTGTATGCATAGATATGGAACAAAAATACTTAGAAAGAAGGGAGATTTTTTTCTTTCTTCTTCCCAGTATTAAGGGCTGCTTAATATCAATTCATCTTAATGAATGGCCATCATACACACTCCACCACCCCCATGTTCTCCACCCCCTGCCACCCTGAAAAAAAATAAAAACTTGCTTAAATCAAAAGATTTTGCAGAAACAGAAACGTCTGAGCAGAAGGATTTACACCAGGTTTTCCATTGTGCTTTTCTAATGAATCTCTGTGATCTCAACATTCAGGCTGGTCTCAAATATCCTGGGAGCAGCCTGAATGTGACTGGGGAGGCAGAGAGAGAGGTCATTTGGAAGGTGGATGTAATCGATGGAATTTGTCTCCTCCTTACATCAAAAAAACACAATCAGATTTTTTTCCTCAGTATTTAAAAAATGTTTTTCCTATTAAAAAAGGGCTTTATTTTTCTGTTAACTTATCTGAAATGTGAGAATTTCCCGTATATATGGAAGATCTGAAATGCTGACCATCTTCACTGAGCTTGATTGGTCACTGAAATAAGTACCTTGTAATAACCCTAATCAAGTAATGATAAAGACAGCAAGAAAAGCCAGTGAAGAAAATGCATACATTCACTACAAATAAAATATTATATATAAAGCAATGGAATTTTACCTGATCTGATAGGATATCGGCCAGTCAGGAAAGCAGCCCTACTTGGAGTACAAAGTGGGGATGCTGCTATGTGATGAGTAAGTGTCACTCCTTCCTCTGCCATCCTGTCAATATTAGGGGTTCTAGAAAAACATAAGCAGGAAAGAAAACAAAAGAATACACAAAGATAATTATTTGGAGATGGGCATGGCAAGATCAAGGCATCTGAAGCAAAAACTATTAGGAAAATCAAGTTAAGACTTATTGTATGGAAATTATCAAAACCATGGTAGGGTTGCAATTCTAAATACTACTGTTTCAAATATTTTTACATTAGGTGTTAGGTACATTAACACATGTTTTAATGAATTTATTGAGTACAGCATGATGATGAAGGAAAAAAAAGCAGCACTTAATTTATGATTAGCTAGTTACAAGCTTTGCTAAATTCATGAATGCTTCAAAATATGCTTAATTTATAGTACTTGTGTCATGTATATTTTAAACTACAATTGTTGATTATATTTTGCTTCTCTAGACCTAACCTTATTTCATTGGTTGCTCAATTTTCTGTTTATGATGCAACTTTTCAGCAGGATAAATAAAACAGATAAGTCTTCTTGTTAAGAAAAGAAAACAAAGATTAAATACACTATTCTCTAGAAAAGATATTAACTTTGCTTACCTATAAAGAACTAATGAAATCTCTGGAAGTTTTGGGGTTTTAACATTACAAATCCATAGAAAAACTAAAATAAAGCTCTGACTCCCTCAACTCTATCATCATACCTTAATGTTCTGTTCCCATAACATCCTAGGTCTCCAATACCAAGATCATCAGCCATCAGTAAAATGACATTGGGACTTGAAGCACTGCATGTTTTGACACTGTTTATGGCACGCTGGCAAATTAGTAGTAATAAAAGGAGTCTCATCTTCTTCCTGATGCAAAAGAACAGGTAGAAAACATAATAGATAAGACATTTTTTTTAATTTTACTATTAATCAAATTTAGTCATATTATTTATTGCTCTGGATTGTATAGTAGGAAAAATAAAATAGACTGTAGATTTTTATTTGGCTTTTTTTTTTTTTCCCCAAGAGTTTTTTCAACATTATTTTCTCTGTTATAGTTCTTAAAAATTAAAATGCAACTTTTAGTATATAGATAATTTTTCCTTTCACCCCTTTACACAGATGAATCCTTTAAACAAAGATGAAGAAAGAATTAGTTACAACCTTAGTAACAATACTTTTGCATACACAGATTCACTATACAGCAGTAAATATGACAGCAAATTATTTATTTAATTTTTTTTAGGCATAGATGTGATTTAAGGAACACAGAAACTGAAATCTTTTAGGACCAAAATTTGCAAGGTTCATTGCAGGAAAAACAAAAAACAACAACCAAAAAAAAATTGCTCATCAATTCTGCTACCAATGTAAATGATCGAATATCTCGTCAACAAGGGAAAAAAGAAATAAAATCCAGCTCTAGTTTCTTGACAGTAATAAGTACTATCCAAAAGGAAATGAAAACATACATTACGAAATTATTGAAACTAATGTTCAAGAAAAAGCTCTTTGCAAACATTTTAAATACCAGGGCCTGTAGTGAAATTATGTAAAAATATTTTATATCATATCACAATGTTCCATAAACAATGCTCATGCTATATCCAACTTAAAACAGGAAGAATGTATTGTACACAATACTACACACCATCATTTATGATAAGAGCACAGTCTATTACTATTTTACCTAAGCAGGGACTTCTCATGTCTCTGTTTTAAACTGCATCAAGTATGCTCTGGATGCAACTGAGTGCCTCTAGGCTGTGAAGGATTGTGTCAGGTATACACATCAAAAAAAGAACAGAGACCTACTCTCCTTTGCCTCTAGTAATACTCCCATCATTTCTGGATGCAGGCAGCCTTTTTCAAATGCAGATGAGACATGAGTCACACCTGCACCCTGGATTATGCTGGGACAAGAAGAAAAGGGGAGGAAACCATGACTGAGGTGGAAACTTGAAAGTAAAAGAGTAGAAAAGGGAACTAGAATCAAGAATTTTGACAGAGAATGGGGACAGCAGGTCAAGAAATGAAAAACCTGTAAATCAGTGAGTTATGGTAGATAAAAGTAACAGAGAGAGGAGAGAAGATAAAGAAGACAGAACTGGAAGAGCTGGTGCAGAGACTAAATGTCAAGAGAGACACATCCGTGTATCAGTGAGGTGTGGTGGTTAAAAGTATCTGTAGTCAGAACTAGAAGAGCTTGCACTGACTTGAATAAAGAGCAAGAAGGAAAGCCTGAGGCCCAGCTGGAATGAGAACTGCAGGCTGAAATTAGGAGAAATGGTAGAGGGTTTAAGAAACTGGAAGGGACAGGATGGCAGTGAATAGGAAAACAGATTCAGGAAAATAGGGGAGAGAAATGGGAGTATTTGGGATGAAAGAGCTGAGGAGCTATGATTATGGCAGATGAAGAGAACTGACTGGAAAGAGTCTGGGCAGTCTGGGACTGCTGCAAGTCAAAATAGTGGGTATCAACCAACAAACTGGGACTCTTAGTACTTGTTTGCATACAGATAAAACACAAATAAGTATATTAGCTGATTTTTACTGCTTAATAGATGCTTTATAACCCATTGACCTTTCTTTGATGACAAAAATTCTGGTTTAGATTTCATTGAGCAACACCTAAAGATCCCAGCCTTATCACTGTGGTGACAGATCATTACCTGGCTTATTCCATGGGAAGCAATCTACTTTGCTTCAGATATGGAAAATACGTACACAAACTTTAAGACTAAACCACGAAATGCAGTTCTGCTTGGTGGGATACATCTAACCAACCCTCCATCCAATTACCATATTAATGAAGCTGTGTAGCACCTGCCACATTGCAGGCATAATCTGCACAGTAGGTTTAGCTTTATTCCCTGAAAGGATAAATAAGTGTGATTTTTTTCCCGTGCATTGCAGAGAACAGCTAGCACCCTGACGCTATAGGACAGGAACAACCTGCTGCCAGACCTTTAGTTCCTACTCCACTATTCAGACTGCAAGGGTCTCAAGGCCCATGGTAATAGGGATGCTGAAAAGGGTGACATGTATGTTGGTGACATATATAGAATTGTGCTGATGCTCACAGAACATGCACAGTTATTTCATAAAATTACTGAGTGTCCTCAGGTTTACTGCAGGCTTCATGTCTGAATAAAACCTACAAATATATGCTCCTGCCACTAATAAACCCATCATTTTAAAAGCACAAAGCTAACTGGTTTTGCAAGTTTTCCAAACAACAATTCCAAGGTTTAATTCAACTGGTACAAACAAAACATCCTGTGTTTTAATTAGGAGGTATGGAACTATGCAGAACAGTCTTTTTGAATATGTGTGGGGTCTTTAGCCACTAGTGAATAGAGCAAATTAAGTTTCCTTTTACTGAGCAAAGTTACTGCTGGAAACCAAAGTAGCAGCTGTATTTTATTTTAGAGAATGAAAGCAATCTAAAAAATGAGTGAAGTATCTTCAAAATTAGCTGACTACAATTTATATGAATTTTAAAGAGATTTCAAGTCTGCGTAGAGATATGAGCAGGAAAATACCTAAAAAACTTTATCAACTTGGTCAAACTTCACAATCTTTTGCTGTATATGCTATATATATACATAGCAAAAAATATTTTAAATAAATATTCATATAATATTTTAAATAAATCTACACAGTAATGTTAACAATTGCTGTGCCCCGTATCAACTGGATCATTGTAACTTGCAAAGTGGCTGAAATTCTTATTTTCTGGATCTATTAATGCAGAAGTTAGCCTCATTTAGGTACTTCATTTCTTATTTTGCAAATCAACAACAAAAAGTGTTATTGAAAGATGTCTCTGATACAATATTGCTGTATACTTCTGCACTCTGAAAGAGTATCTGTAGGCACTCTAACATGTTGGGCTATTGAATTGAAATCAACACAGAAACAGGAAAAAAATTTATCTATTAATCTCAATAACCCTGATTTCTCTAGTGTACTCTCTACAGTAGACTTTCATGCATCTTGAAGGGATGTGCTTGGAAAGCAAGAAATATTGGGTGGATGAAATTGAGTGGAACAGACAACAGCAAAGGAATTCAGAGGAGTAAAAAGGGAAGAACATGAGAATGAAGCTCTGAGGATATTGAGGCTCATCTGTGTCACACTAGGGTTTTTAATGGTGAAAAGACAGGCATGTGCAGATCTAACGTACAGATGATTACACCAAATCAGATGAAGCTTCCATTTAACCTAGTATTTGGTCCCAAGCAGCAAACAATCCAAATGCTTAAGGTAAGAATGTAAGAAACTTGGCAAATATATTCTTTCACTAGTGCACCCTTCTAGCTTTTGACAGTCAGTATTTAGGGCATTTGGAACAGAAGAGCACTGTACTGAATATTTCCCTGTAGATTCTTTTCCCTTCATGAATTTGTTTTAGTCTATTTTGAACCAATCAAATTTGGTTTCACTTGGGGTTGGGTTTTTTTTTTTTTTTTTTTTTTTTTTTTGCATTGAACCAATTTGATATTATGTTATTTCCACAACATTCTTTAAATGTTCCTACAGTAATCTTCAGCTTTGAAGGCTTATGTTTTAGATTCAGGTGGCAAAATTTTTTCCTTAATTTCATGCAGGACACTTAAGTGCAATTTTCAATATCTGCTTCACTTTTGCTGTGATATAATAGGACCAATAGTACCTTTCTTCAGCCCAATGTGGCTGCTAAGTTGAATATATTTAAGAGGTGATTAATTTCATACAACAAGAGCTACGTAAGAATTTAGATTTCATACATCCCATTTCACACTACACTACTTTAATCATTGCATATGTATGTGTATGCATGCATATGTATATACATGCATACATAGTTGTGTCAATATACATATCTGCACATGTATGTAGATGCATATATACATATATCCTACTTTTTTCTACATATATTCAAATTACATTTTTGCAATTCTAATACATATTTTCTACTTGTATTAAAACAAAGTATAAATGTGTGAGAACAAATGGATGAAAACAAATAATAGATATGCTCAAAAACATCTCTAAAAGTCATAAAAATCACACCATAAACAAAATAGAAGGCAACATTGATAAGGCAACAACCATAAGATTCTGCAACAAGAACATTCTTCAGCTTCATGAGAAAAAAAAGTTTTTAAATTGTAACAAATGGTAAAGCAATATTATATACTATTAATAATTTTATGCTATTAGCTTAAGATTTCTTAAAATCTCTCAATTAATTTCTCTCTTACAAGTCAGTCGTACCTGTTGCATCTTTACTGTCATACAACTGCGAAAAGAGAAATAAACCCACATGATTTTGACCTGCTTTTAATACTAATTCATTCAGACAAACAAACATTACTTTGCATTTGCAACAAGCTAAGACCCTGAAAATATTCATTGTATCCTAATTGATCACTGGTAACTCAGTCTCAGTAAGATGCTTCTAATATTTTAATAGTATTAACTCACTATTTCTTAAGGCTGTTAGTTTAGTATTCTATATCTCCTCTTGCCTTGTAAGATACTTTCTAAGAATCCTCTCCAGTGCTCAGAACCAGACGTCCTCCTCCTGCTTCCTCAGGTCCAGGCAGCATATTTGACATGCTTATTAGTCATTGTTGGGTGTTTTTCCAGAGACAGGCATCTTCCATCCTACCTATTGGTTAGGCACTTAAGATTCAGTGCCAGATTAGGATGACTATTTCTTTCCCAGTTTGGAACTGATTTGCATTCAGCCCTCTCATGGTGTGGTCACAGAAGGCTGGGTCTTTCTGTATTTGTAAACTGATTGATATCTCTGTCTGTAAAAACACCACAATGTTTTTCTGAAAAGTTCCATTAGATTTCAATGTGCACCTTCAGGTAACTATGTACAAAAATGAAAATCAGTATTAAATTCATTACAAGTTGTCTCATTGCAAGACAGACATTTTGCTTAACATGAGCTTGGAGAACACCAGAGCAAATAATCATGTTTGTTGCTCAAGCAATATTAATTATTGTATCTGAATCAAATAGAGATGAAGCCACACAGCATCCATCAGAGGCAAGTTCAACTTAAGGTAAATACGGTATCTTTTTTAAATGTTTTCTCAAGAAATTGCTAGTTTTAGCTAAATTAAATTACAGATTTTAATTGCAGATTTAATAAATAGTAAACATTATTTTTGATAGTAAATTATAATATGAAGGAAGACAAGATTATCTATTGTAATATAAACTATATCTTAATATAATTGAGTGGTTATAGTCTCTTCACCTTCACCCAACTATAGCCAAACTGGTCTCTGTTGAGTTTCTGTTCAGATTCAAAGTAATATTCCACAAAATGTTTAGAAAGGAAAGAAATCTAATTACATGCAATATCAGACTAAGACACTAGACTCCACCAATACACTTCCTTCACAAGGATAGTGCACAGATATGAAGGTTGGTATGCGAGTCCTGCTGTAAGTCTTTGGAGGGACAATAAGACAAATGTCCAACCAATTAACACTGGATTTTAATTTCATGCAATTTGAAGAATTTCTAACTCTTTTTCACTGAAACGGTAGTATTCAAATACCTGTCACAGGAAATCATTAAACCTAACAGAAAAAAAAAAAACAAACCAACCAAACAAAAAACAACAAACAACCCCCCTTAAACCAAACAAATAAAAAACCTTCAACCCCTCCAAACCTATCCCTGTCCCCTGAGTTACTCACTGGCACCCTCTGAAGGTCTGTCAAGATCAAAGCTTTGGATTTTGTAACATAATAGTGTTCCATCCATAACTACTTTTCTAGTCAAAATGGTTTACTGGAGAAATTGCACTGAAACGGCCAGTTAATTTTTCTTTGCTTCATAAAGCTAGCAAGTAACACACCAGTAAAATAATCCAGTATGTTATACTGTTTCCAAAAGCATTTTTCACGTAAAGAAAAGAGAACTTGCATTTGCATTAATTCATTCTCAAAGTGTGGGATTATGTTTTTTAAAGCAGCTCTATTGTTATTTCTACTTGCATTTTGATGACACTCAAGGGCTCTCATTATAAGTGACTGATGTAGATACAAAAATTGAGAAAAGGCTGCTATTCAGCCAATATTTATTTTAGCCACGTAGAAGTTAAAAGCCTACATGGCCCATATCAACTAGACACTCATGGTGCATCTGAATTTATTCATCTTAAAGTTATGCATTTAGACTGAGCTAATTATCTAGGCTTCCTTTCTAATTAATAGGAGGGGACAGGCACCTTAAGAGGATGATTCATCTCTCCTTAAGTTTGGTATAATGAAATGCTGGAAGTGATGCTCACGATCTTTTTCCACAGACTACAAAGAGAGCCTAAATATCTAGTTTAGACTGGATATATACAAAAAGGAACAAAGTTACATAATGTGCAATAAACGACCACTACATTACTTTTCAATTAGTATAATGTGCCCTAGCAAACTTACTGATGCAACAATTTTTTATTCTGTGAATAATTCCACTGAAATATGAGAACTGGGGACAAGTGTTCATGAGTTTTAGTTGCAAAATTTTCCTCTAAAGGATGTATATAAGTATTTGTCCTTTCCAGACTGTGCAGCACCCTGATGAATGTTCTATCCAGAATTACATTCAATACTGTTACTCAAGACAGACAATATTTCAAGGAAGATGTTGTCAGAAATGACCAGCCAACAGCCTGACTGTTGCTCACTGCCCACTCCCTGCTGCCCTCTTGCCTAAGGGCTACACACACAACTAAATGAGGCTGTAATTTCTTTCACAAGTTCCATTTCACAGAAGAAAAACACTTTAGCTCCTGACATATGACAAGTCTGTTAATCTGCATGAGCAGTAGCAAGCAATACATATGGATGGCATGTATTTTGATAGTGTCACACTGGAATGAACCTATTCACATGCTCAAGTATTACACATGTTCCCCTGACCCCCATCACACCATGTGAGACATTTATTCTCATGGGACAGTCCTGTCACACAGGGTGTAGGAGAAGAGAGAGAGTAACAGTGTACTCTCATAGAATCATAAAATAGTTAGGGTTGGAAAGGATCTTAGGATCATCTAGTTCTAACCCCCTGCCATAAGCAGGGACATCTTACACTAAACCATGCCATGCAAGGCTTCATCCATCACTGAATGTTTGTGTAATGCCTGATATCTATAGTCTGATGTGGCATTAAACAGGGATGTGGACTCCTGCATGTGTACCATAAATGTGATAATAGTACTGACCTGTAATGAACTAGAAAGTAGTTATTTGGTAGTAGCAACTTTTAGGTGCAATTAAATTAAAAGATAAACATATTTGTTCATAGAAAGATGATAGTAAGGCCACCTGGTCTGTACTTGAATTGTTAAACTCTGTATTAGAGAAGAATATTCAAATGGAGGTACAAAACCTCCACAAAATAGAAAATGAATAATTTTAACTAAATACAAAGACTTTCTACTGGTATTTTAAATTGTCATCATCAGTTCACAGTTGTATACATTTATTAATCTTGTGTCTTCTTTGAAATATATAGCTCGCTATTTTACTTTTCTGAAAGGAAACCGCAGCTAAAATCAGTAGCAGAGATAAATGATAGAAATGTAACAATGGAGTTCTGGGGCTTGGACATTAATGTTTTATTAAGGCTTTGAGAAGGCAGTCATGACAGAACTAGGCAAACACGGGTGACAAACACAAATACTTAGACCATGTGAGGAAAGGAAAGCCTTTATGTTTAAAAAGTTTAAAGTGTGGATTTTTTTTTGTTTTTTGTTTTTTGTTTTTTTTTTTTTAAACTGAATTAAAACCAAGTTTTGATGCTTGTTTGGTTTTCCCCCAAAGAAAAACAACTTTGCTTTCTTCTCCTGGACTTTTGTATAAAACTGGTGGAGCATTGTAACACTCAAAAGGGCTCCTTTTTGGCTGTCCAGCAAACAAAGCAAGAAAAAGCTTTTCTTTCTCTCCATACTATTTAGTTTGCTAATAACACTGAACAAAAAATATGAAGGGTATCCAGTCCATAAAACCTCCAAAGGACACAAAAAGTAGTAGGTTATTAAGAGTGGGGGATCGTAAGATCTATGCTTATTCTGCAAATAAATGTGATGTTTTCAGATCTGTCAGCTGTCTTTAGTAACAGATACAGATTTCCTGTAAATGCAAGCAGGGGTAGACTGACAATTTATCCACATACAGAGTTGTGCTGATTTGACTAAAGGTTTCACTGCATGTGGAATTATTCAAGAATAAAATCAGCATTCTTACTGAATAACCCCTTGTGCAGACATGCTTTTTCTAGAATACAAACTCAAATAAGGTAGTCATGTTATGTGATAAGCTTCTATATGCAGAATACTTTTGTAGGGCCGTTACATTGCATTCACAGCCTGCCTCAGCCTGAAATAATTTTCAAGTACAGTAACATATTAAACTTGAATTTAAAAACCCCTTTTCATTCAGAATTTGTGGAATTCCTTCAAGGTTTGGGTTTTGTTGTTTGTTTGTTTGTTTGTTTTTTTAAAAAAAACCCTGATTTGTCTCAGTTTGATTGAGATCAGATTTTAAATCCATGAAATCGCTGTAGATTTCCTGTACTTTCTGTGCAAATTTCATGTAATCCAGAGTCTTACCTGAGCTCAAGCCTCTGAAATCTGGACTTATGTGTGGCTTGAACTCATGTTCTCTCATTCTTGAGAAATACTGACTTCACAGTCTTTCAGTGTCAGTTTCACAGTTCCCTAATGGTGAGGATCTCTGCCCCTTCTGTTTATTACTCCCATATTCCTTCTCTGTATAAGATACTGTATCTTCTAGCTGTCTGTGCATCAGCAGTCTCTGGCCGGATGTTTTGATGAACTGCTAGGAGGATGGAGAATCAAATGCAAGTTCTGACTGCCCTCTGATGTGAATAGAGCAGAAAGTGTCATTTCAGGAGGGACATCCTGTATGAAACCTTATGCAAGAAATGGAAAAAGAAGTCTTTGGTTTGAGAGAACTAAAAAATTCAGCATCAATTCCTGCATAATGAAGAGAAAAAAACAGTTCTACAAATTATCTATTTCCTTCCTCTGTTGAAAGGGCTAAGAATTTCCTACCTTCTGCTTTGTCAGCCCTCAATCAGCTCAGAGATTGCAGTCTCACAAACAAATCGAGAATATTGTAAACATGAAAAACCCTGGACAACTGGGAATTCTGTGTAGGTCCAGCGTAGCCTGTTCTGTAGAGTCCCCTCCTATAACTAATCTGCTAAGCAGACAGCAGCAATGGAAAATCCTTTTAGTATAGGTTCTGTCCAGCTATAGAATTGCAAAACCTTAGGTCTAGGGATTAGCATCATTTTTGAAATGATGGAGGGAAGCCTGCATCCAAGGCTTTGCTAATCTGAAAAAGTAGTAATGTGTCAGCCCTTTCTTCTGATCCGCTTGTGCAACTGTCAGGCCTGGCAGTTTTTTGGTTTTAAGTATCTTAAACCTACAATAATTACTGGTCTGCCTGTGAGTTAGTAAACTAGCCTGAAAGAGCTTTTGAACAAGTGAATGAACAGAGATGAAATAAGGACATATTAATTATGTAAAATTACTAACTTTTGGCCCTGCAAGCTGCTTAGTGTAGAAGGAAAGGCCTTTTTTTCTGTATTTTCAATGAGAAAAAATACTTGTTGTTTCCTTGCTTTGGTAGGACTTTCTATCTTAGGCAAGTCTGAGATAAACACCCAGATTACTGGAGAGCAGATAGGTAACCAAGAGGAGAAATTTTTCTTGGATGACCTATGGCAAGAAGTGCATAAATACTTGTAATGCAGATTGAACAAGCACCTCTCATTCAGTTCAGGGGAACTGAAAAGCATGAAAGAGGGAAAGAAGTGAGAAAATGGGGATGAAACTGCAGCCCTTTTGTTTTCTGATCCTAAACCAGAGGTGAAGGGGCAGAACTGACAGCAGTTGGAGGATTAACCTACTCTCCTACGTATGTAAATTGCTGAATCCTACTTTGAAATACATGGGTACCTTGTATTCATGCAGCCATGCAGTGACTGACAGATGAGGAACAAGTCCATGAACTTGTGCAGCAGTTACTCCTGGTTCTCACTGATTCCCATGCAACCACTCAGCTCTCCATTACTGCTACCAGTGAGATTGTGTTGCCTGATATAAATATTTCTTTAACACATACCTATTAAATTTTCTTTTTTATTACTAGTGGAAGGAATTCTTGTAATGGTTTTCGTTACAATATTTGGTATTTCAATACTTTTTTTATTGTTAATAAATTGGCTTAATTGTGAAATAAGGTGTAAGTGCTTGGGGAAAAAGGAAGATCCATGAAGCTATATCAGAAAAGTTTCATAATGTTCATACTATTTTATAACATTAGAAAAAAACTACAGTAAATAAACTGTATGCTACAATGTAACAGATCATTCCTTCATTATTCCTTCACAGGTGTCATGGTTTAAACCCAGCCAGACAGCTCAGTCACTCACTCAACCCCCCTTTCTCGCCCTCCCCTGCTTCCAGAGGGGTCAGGGGA